>JAOWAR010131305.1:0-11859 GCA_028571005.1 Clathrina lutea | reverse complement strand
ATACACACACACGTAAAGATACAAAACGATACAACAACAAACAGAGAGAGCGCGAGAGCAAAGAAAGACACACAGACAGAGAGAGAGAGAGAGAGAGAGAGAGAGAGAGAGAGAGAGAGAGAGATGAGGGATACGAGTGTATGAGAAGAGAGCTTAGAGGAAAGAGGCAGTCTGAAGAGGACAGGAGAGGATCTGAATGAGAAGATGCAGAAAGTTGAGAAAGAGGGAGAGCGTGTGGGAAGGGGGGAGGGGGAGAGAAAGAGAGGAGGGGGTCTGAGAGGGAGAGGGAGAGGGTAAAAGGAGAAATAGGGAAATGGAGAGACCTGGAGAGAGAGGTCGAAGAAGATAGGGAGAGAAACAAGAAAGGCAGTGGAGAGCTACAGAAGATAAAGTGGGGGAGGAGAGAATTGACAAAAATGAGATGAACTTACCTGTCTGCCAGTAACTGAAATGAATCCATAGGAGAATGGTGGGAGGTACAACAGCAGGGAAGCACGACTGCAGCTTGGAAATGTGCTGGGTTGAAGCGGCAAGACGAGTGAATTATGCCAAGAGACACACAGAAAGATATTTTCTTCCAGCTTAGCAATAATGACTGCCAGAGCGTAAAATCAGAGAGAGAGAGACACACACACAGCACCGTGTCATGGTAGAGCCTCTCATCTGAGCATTAAATTTGATGGACTGCATTGGTTCTGGATGTTACTCATTGGGTCTTAAGAACTTTCGCGGAGCCAGCGAGATCGAGTTTCAGCGCCAAACTCAAACAGAGTGTTCTGGACGTCAATGTTCACAGTTGATCCACCCTGTATATCATATAGATCATGGTCTGTGTAGAGCAGCTCCTCTTGATGCTCAGCAGAGAGATATCCATTGGGCTCAAAAGGAAGCTGGTCAGCTGCTATACCCCTTCTCGAGAAGTCTGCCGAATACGTGTCAATCCAGTAAGCCCAACGATCTCGCCCAGCAAGGATCTCAGCTTGATAGCGCTGTCCAGGATCCAGGCGTAAGGCTGCTCGAATGATGGGTACAAAGAGCCAAGAGCATGTTCGACTTGATGGACTGCTCCAAGCAAGATTGCAGGTTACAGCATGTGTACATTCGGTGTCTGTGCAAGTTCGAGGTGGCTGTGACTCAGACCCATTGCGCCTGACTGGGTGTTGATATGCTCCGACAGAGCTTGTGTTACCTTGCAAAGAATACCCAAGATGAGTTGCACTGCTTCCATGCTCAACACTGCTAGAATAAGCTGGACTGGTTGGGCAGGAAGCATCCGTGTCTTGCAAGGCACATCTTTCATGGATGCCCATCTGAAGAAGAGGGGAACTGTTGTTGCAGCTCTCACAAGGCGGATGCAATTGTAACGGGCGAGATATGGTGGATGGCTGTGGTGGGCACCACAATCCTTGTTGGCTGTAGTGACTTCGCCAGCGACCAATTCTAGGGTCCACCTTCAAACGAAGTAGGTGTTCGAGGTATTGTCCAGGTGCCAAAGGGAAAATGCGCATGTCATCATTCTTGCGCACCCGAGTGATACCGACGTACAACGCCTGGGTAGTGAGGTGACCAAGTTCACGGGGAACTTTGTTCAAGCACAGGATCACCTTTGACACAGTTTTCCCTTGGACCTTGTGGAAAGTCACACCAAATCCGAGATCGTAGCCAGAAGTCACAGCTGAGAGAGCACGTGACCTCCTGCGTCGCTGCTGACCTTGCTCCAATACCTTCGGCCCAAGCATCAAGGTGTTCTTCCCCTTACCAGGCAATGGTATGACTGGAGGTTGAAAGCCTTCGACTGTGGGGACTGAACTTGGCCACGAGCTGGCTGCAGAGCCCACCAGCTGGACGTTGACCGAGTGTGGAACAGGGATGTCAACAAACTCACCGGGACGAGCACTAGTGTAGGCAAGGTGGATACGATCCATGTCCGATGTTGCTGGATTGAGGACGATGGAGTGGAGCAGACAAGCTGTGCCATTGGCCAAACCTAGGTTTGGCTTGAAGTTGAAATCCAGGTACGCTGGTGCCGACACAACAAAGTATGACCATGACTCCACACATTGGTCGTACACTCTGTTCAGCACATCAGATGGAAGTTGGCGCGCAGAGTCGTCTGTCAAGGGCAGTTTCCATCTAAGTACAGGCATGCCAAGGCGGCGCGCAAGGCGAACGACACAATCGGTGTTGATGGCATTCCGAATGTGGTTTCCTGGAGAAACAATAACGGCATTGAGCCAAGAGGGATCATTTGCGATGTCATCCGATGTTAACTGCCTCAGATACTGGAGGTGCTGACGTTGGATCGGTCGCTCAGATTGGCGGAAGCTGTCAACAAGCAGTTGCTGTGCTTGGCAATCAGCCGCTCGCATCTGCTGGGTGAACTCAGTGAGTCTAAACGATTGAAAGAGCTCTGCTCCTAAACTTGCTTCATGACCCAGGCTTGCTGAGCTATCTAGCGCTGCAGCATACAATGGCTTGGACCCAACTGACGGCAACTGATAAAAGTCACCCATCAGCAGTACACCGAATCCACCAAATGGCAAATTGGCTTCGCCAACTTCGCACAGTCGCTTGGAAATTACTGACAACTGATCAGCTCCCATCATTGACACCTCATCGATCACGACAACCCACACAGCCGATTCTGAGCTTGACAAACGAAGGTTTCGCTCCACAGTAGCTCGGTTCTTCACCGTCAGAACTCGATAGTTCCTCATCATCATTGGGAGAGCCAAGAGGTTGTGCACAGTCCGGCCTTCAGGAAACGCAGCTGCAGCGACGCCATTGGTTGCAGCAAAGGAGATTCGGCCTGCTGGCAGAGCTTGTGCCAAGATCCGTGCAAAGTAGCTCTTGCCTGTTCCTGGTCCACCATGCACAAACAGCAGGAGATTTTCAGGCACAGGATGGTGGTAAGGATCACTGGCATACAGCGAGCGGCTTTCACACCAGTCCATCACTTTAGTAAAGGCCTGCTGTTGCTCAGCGTTCAAGCCACGGTTGTCTGCGATGGACCGATCGAACACACGTGGCTGCAGATCGGCATCAGGTTGTTGAATTCCCTCGTGCTCGCACTGCGGAATCTGTGTGCCTACACCCGCCAACTCCTCCTTGTCGTAGTTGGCAATCTGATTGGCAACGACCTGAATATCCTCAACAGTGGAGTCCAGCAGTGGATGGTGTTGCTCTTCAGGTCTGTTGGTAGACACAAGTCGGCTTTCCTCTCCTACAGAAGCCTGACCTTCACACAGGCGAGAGATGGTGCGCAGAACATGGCTGACCTGCTCCTCGTGCCCTCCACTGCCATTTTCCGAACAAAAATGCTGACGTAGAAGGGCGATAGCTGCTGCTGTGTTGCTCTGCAAAGGTGGATTGTCCATGGCAGCCCTTTGTGGGTCTTGTTGTGCATCTACATCCACATCCAGAATGCCTGCACCCTGTTCAGTGTGTTGTGGCCACCGATCAGCATTCCTTCCTCGCCAAGCTCCACACTAACTTTTCTCATGAGTGTTCACAGACAGTCCTGTCGCGATGGTGCTCAACAGATCGTATCTGCACCGCTTCAGCCATTGCAAACCAGCCGTAGTGGCCGAACTCGCTCGGGCTGACCACTCACACAGTTCAGCATAGGTGGGTGGCACAGAAGGAAGGTGAGGTGGTTCCGTTCCCCATGGATCCAAGAGTGCTACATAGTACAAACCAAACTCCTCAGCACTTCGTCTCCATTGCAGAGTGTCCTGAAACGGTCCTGGCTGCTTGGGTGGTGGCTTCCCCGCAAGGATGGGAAGCAGAAACTTTGAGCGAAGGTGCTGTTTATGAGTCAATGACAGAGGATGATCTGGTTGGAAAGAATATGAGGCATTGCACTGTCGACCAGGGCGCAATGTTGTTCCATTTTCTGGCTGTTGACTTGATGTCTGCTCCTTTGGCCTTATGATGATGAGGGCACAGTACTCGTACAATGATAGGCAGGCCAAGGAATCTCCCCTGAACATGTAGTGCACATGCTGAGGAACAGCGATGCGCCTCCCATTAGTCACAAAGGTATCAGCTTGACCATTACCTTCGTTTGAATGCCCATGATGACATTCCAGAAGGATGTTGACTTCATCATCGCCAACACTTAGATGGCTGGGGTCACGGCTGCCACTGCATTCAACATCACTCTCTTCTCCACTGGATACTGCATCACTGGCAAGATCAGGAAGGTTTTCTGATGTTGATGGTGCGTCATTCTCAGTTGTTAGAGCTGATTCGTCAAACCCAGCGTGTTGTCTCCACCGGCTCTGCACATTGCTCAAAGCTGGTCTGATGAAGCAAAACCAAAAGTCATGGGATGTCAGGAAACCATCATGCTTGAGAAGTGCCGTTGCTGCCTGCTGTGAAGAGACTTCAATCGCTGAGTTTGCCTTGTTCAAGCACCTTGTGAGAACATGTTGCGCAAACCTGAGAGAGTTGGAGTTTCGATCCTCGGCAACAGATGGATGTGCTCGACATTCCCTCAGCGCTCCAGACAGGACAGACAGGCATGCTGTTAGCTTGTGCTCATCCTTCTGCATGTACTTGATGGTATAGTAGATAGCCGCCTTCGCCTGGTTGGTGGAGCCTAGTAACTGAACATTTGTGTTCCCTCCTACAGCAGCTGCCAGAACTTCACTCGTCTCCACGACGTACTTGTCGATGTCTTGCCGCCCGACCTCCCAAACAACGGCTTTGTTGTTGAACTGATGAGAAGTGGGTAGAGGGCTGACCGTGAAATCCACTGCTCGCGGCGTGTTTGGGATATTCCGGAGGCTAGGAACAACTTCGTACTCCCCTGTAGGCTCCCCAGAGATGTTCAACATGTCGACCTTCTCAATTAGAATGGGACCGGTGCCATCTACCTTAGGACCACGGGCAAAGGCCATGCGGCAACGCTTAGCGCCAATTGGTCCCTTTCGGCATGTGGCAGAATGCTGGTGGATGTTTGTGGTAGAAAGAACAGACTGGACCCAGGTGGAGAATGCCTGCCCATTTCCTTCCAGTGGTGATGGTGTCTTCCACCCAGCAGTGAGACCAACGCGCTCAGGTGGACTACCTAGCTCTCTTCTACGAGCAATGTCTGCATGAACATCTTCAGGCAGAGCAGCAACAATGACACTGTCGATAACGTTTGCAATTTGAACTGACAGCTCTGGGTTTGCTTGACAGCGCTGTAAGAGGTGAGGTCCCAGCGTGCAGAAGAGGCACCCATGCACATGCAGGGCACCTCGACCTTGTGTCTCCGTCACCGCAAAGTACCCAACACAGTGACCACCGCAAAGAACACATTTCCTTCTCAGCCGCTCAGCACTGGCAAACGGAGAGGGCGCTGATTTTCGGGCCGATTGTGGTTCGAGGCCAAACAGATTGCTCAGGACAGCATTGAGGAGCAGCTGAAATGCTCGTGCAGCGGCTGCAGGATTTCGTGCTATTGCATGTGCTCTGTGCTGCAGTGATGGCAATGGAAACTGCAGGCCTGCGATGCGCAATGCAGGGACACTGTCCACATCGGAAGGTGAGATCGTCCAAAACCACAGTGGAAGGCCTGCAAAGTGTATGAGGGCACACATGCGGCTTACCGTCATTGGCCGCTGTGACGACGAGAACGGTACTTCTCGGCCACACACACTGAGCAACTGCATCACCGTGTGCATCAGTTGCTTCGATTGACGGTCGCTCGGGCGGGAAATGGCCTGTTGAAGCCGCTCATTGAAGCCCGCCTGGCTCACCAATGTGTTGAATGCACGCACTGAAGCCTCATCACTCTTCACTTTGCAGGACACTCCTCTGGCTGCAGCCCATCGTCGTGTCATGTCAAATGAGAAGAACTGAAAACGGTCGTCTGTTGCAAAGCGGCCATCGTGCCAGAGCAACAGACGTGCTGGTAGAGTGTCAGAAGTGTGGCCACCGTCACCTCTTCCCAGCAAAAAGTGGTAGGGAAAAGCCTGTAGGAACACACGGTTCTGGAACTCATTGATCGGAGTTTGCAGATCGCTCCGGATTGTTGCGATATTGCCTCTGGCTCTGTTTCCTTGGTCATGTGTCCTGACGGCTGATAAGTTGGCCTGTTGCCTTGATTGTTGCTGGTTGTTCAATTCATCAGCAATTGTTGTCTCATCTTCAGACTGAGAGGACACACAAAGTGTTTCGGCAATGTTTGTAGCAGCCGTCTCTAGAGCCCTTGCACCTGGCAAGCGGTGTTGTCTGGCCGTGAGGAGAATGCTGTTTATGCCATCAACTGCTGGCAGTGCCCCTGGAGAGTCAACTTCACCCTGAGGACGGGCACGTGCGGCATCATCAGTGACAGCCTCATCAATCGCAAGATCTTCAGGGTCGTCCAAGCACTGAGCGTGCTCCAGGAGTTGAGCAGGCAAACGACCAAGCTCCTCCATGGATTCGTCAGAGAAATCCAACATGTGGCTTGGGATGTTCGTATAGGCTGGGTGTTGCAGCCTTGTCATGACCTTCAGCCAAATCTCGATGTGCGAGGCATTGCACTTGAAAAACCGTTGATGTGAGCTGTTTGGACGCAAGACATCTGCCTGGTGACGTTGCCACTCTTCACGACAGCCGAGAAATGTTACTACAAAGTCCCTAGATACATCTGTGAGGGAATGACGAGGCAGGGCCTCAGTCACAGCAATTGGTGCATCATGTTCGAACATGATGGCATGGCCACGGAGACAGCTCTGGGCACCTACAGTTCCTCTCCCAAGAGGGGATTTCAGCTTCAAAACAGTCATAAAAATACGGTATGGCGAGATGACAATCCTTTCAAGGAAGGACAACTCCGGTAAGTCATTGACTCGACCGTAGTCAAAACCGCTTGCAATGCAGTACCTTGGAATTTTGTGTCTAGTAACACTATCGTGGCAAGTGTTGCACAGCATGCAAGTTACATCTCCTGCATGATCGGTTACCACACCTTCAGAAACTAGATGGTAAAAATGACCTTCGTTACAATAGACATTAAATCGAGGCTGTAGGTCTGGTGGTGTGGCCTGGTATGCTGTGCACTCTTCATCACTCATCTTCAACACTTCAAGGCCTGCATTGTTCCTGTCCCTAGGGTTCAAGCTATGTGCAATGAATGATCCAAGATCTCGCTTTCCACAGCATGCACATGTTTGAATCTTCTGCAAGTCTAGATCAGTGGTGAATCCTTGAAGAGCACTGCCTTTAATGTCAGGAGTGAGAGGATGAGGAATCTCCCTACTTAGCTCATCATGAAGTGCGCTGTCCTCCACCGTCGGCCCCCGGGGGCCCCACGTCCATGTCCAGATGCAGCATAGAAACCGATGACTGCACCGACAGCATTTCGCTCACGCAGTGCCTTGATTGCGGCACCATAGCGCTCCTGGTACAATGTGTCTTTCTGCAGCACAGTGCTGTGGTCTGCTGTGAGCAGCAGATCCAATGCTCTCTCTGCAGTCTGAACAGAGCAAAGGCAAGGCAATTATTGGAGGTGGTTAAAAATGATAAGCATCGTTGTTATGGAAGGATGAGGTCAGTCAAAAGACACACAGTTGATCAGTAGGTGGCGAACTGCTTTGAGAGAAAGAAGTTGATTCTGAACAGCTTGAGGTTTGCCGTTGTGCACTAACAAAGTCTTGAGTGAAATTCATGGTAGCGGTGCGGAGAGTATTGTAGGCTAGAGACTGTTACACCATTCCAAATTGGCATACTTGCTGCAGGGCCCGATCATGTTGGTAACGCCTTTCTTCGTGCCTTGACTGGCGAGCCTGGATGTAAAAGAAAATATATAGGTTAATACTAAGTGAATGCTTGAGAATATTGTCAGATCACTACGGAAAATGAAATGTACCAAATATGTTTGTCTGGTTTTAAAGCAGGGATGTAGCCAGGTTTCGACTGCAGCCGCCCTTGCGGACCTTGCTCTACAGGCTCAGCTGGGTCGGGCTGGTCCCTCACCCAAATAATTGTAGACGTAAACACCGGACATTGAACGGATTTATTGGAAAATTGCCTATCCCCATTGAAGGAGCCTTGTACTCAGGGTGCATGGTCTATTCCTAAGATCAGAGGAAGAACATCTTGAGCACATTAGGTCAGATGGCGAAAGCAGACTTGGCCGTCTGCTTAGCCTGGTATGTCATGCACAAAGCCCCGACTGCTGCATAATATAGATATGAACAGTTAAGAAGTTTGAATGTATACCACCAAATAGACCGTAGTGTTTCATCCCTTGTGGTCTCATCAGTGCCAGTGCAGCAAAGAGCTTTGACACGCCTCCAAACACACACCTTTACATAGTGGACACTTCAGGTGTTGATTAAATCAACCCCTGGTACCTTTGGCAAAAATTGCAGTACACTTTTCTCCAAGAGGAGGTAACAATAAACAAAAGAATTTAAAGACAACCATTTCGCTTCAGTTACCACAGAGGGTCAATTTCGGGGAATGTTTTCCTCTCCGCCGCTGCAACCAAGGCGAACTCAGTTGAGCGACAATAACTGCAGGGAAAGCCAGGTCATCTTTGGTGGTCGCTATGAGACCAGTCTTTGTTCAAGGGGCTTTGTCTTTGTCTGAAACTGGGTGCTATTTCTTTTTCTTTTTGATTTGGGGGTTTAAGCTTCTTGAGCTGTAGACGGTCTAGTTGCACAATAGAATGCATATTGCAATGTTCAACTCTTTTATCAAGTTAGGCTGCGCATGATATCTCTCAATGTATTCAAATCAAGGAACTCATTGCTGGGATAGCGACCAATATTCACCAATGTCTTTCAGAAGCAAATGTGTTGATGAAGTGCTATTGATAAGTCAATTATGGAAATCATGCAGTATGTAAGCACTACGTTACTTGAGAGTAGATCTCAAGAAAGGTTGATTGAGAGACGCTCAATGGTGATCAGAATTGAGACAAATTGCAAAGAAAGTGTTCACCTGTCGTTGCCTTTCAGCATTTTCTTGACGGCGTCGTACAGTGATTCCCTCAGGTTGTGCTGTTCGAGCCTGGAGAACATGGATGAAAGAGATCTGAAGTAGTCTGGCTGAGATCGAAGCAGTCGATTTTGTGGCCTAATCGACATGTACATCAGTCCAATATGGACGACTGCACTGAGGTATTTAATTGGTCAAAAGAGGCAAGGGACTGATTAAAATGTCTTCTTGGCAAATTATTTCTGCTGTCTGATCAAGAGCAAAGCTGCACTGGCTGAGCAATTTAGCAGAGAACGTAGGAAAGCAAGTGAAGCACGGCGGATAGTGCTGAATGAACCGGTTAGAACTTCAGGCCTTGTCATGATCACAGTGCTGAGACATGCCAATAGGAATCACTATTGGTTAATCTGTATCTTCCGATGTATATGAAATGGGCAAGATGCACAAGACAAAGGCGCTGGAAGGAAGAGAAGCTGCCGGGGTTCAGAACAGGGCCAATCACTGCGCACCAGCCACAGCTAGATTTGAGATTCTGTTATGCTTCAAATGCCGGGGAACCTCATCACGATGCAAGCACGTCAGGATGTCAACGAAGAGTTGGGCATCGCCGCTAGCTTAGATATTTCCTAGGTCTTTGCCATGTTGAGCTGCACTGTGACAATCTCACCTGCTGTTGCCTCAGACGATTTCTTGACCGTTGTTGACTTTGTTGGTCTTCTCCGCATGATGCTCGAGCCTGCACCCGACAGAGAACATAATGGGGACACCGTTTAATTTGAGAGGCACGTCGATCACAGGTTAATGAATGGGATGACCATACCCTGTCTCTTGCCTGTCGAAGACGTTCTCTGGCTTCCAAAAGCCGTTGCTGTCGGTGGTCACTGTCTCCTGAGGGGCAGCAATCCATTGTGCGAAAGAACCTGAAACCAAACGGAAAGAAGAAAAAAAGAAATACACGGTGGGGTCGATTCGCGGGCTGCGCTGGGTGCTTGTCGGTCGTCGTCAGAAGAAGGGCA
Source organism: Clathrina lutea (assembly GCA_028571005.1). Taxonomy (NCBI): domain Eukaryota; kingdom Metazoa; phylum Porifera; class Calcarea; order Clathrinida; family Clathrinidae; genus Clathrina; species Clathrina lutea. The sequence continues at coordinate 1,924 of JAOWAR010131305.1, read as the reverse complement.
GGCCTGGATTACAAGGAGGAAAAGAGAGAGACTGGCCCAGCGGCACAGCAAGGAGTACGGAGGGGAAAAGATTCACAACGGGAGGAGGAACAAACAATCGAAAGCTACGGCATGGCCACACTCTAATCTCCAGTCTGGGTAGGGACTTGGAATTGAACTAGCAAGAGCCAGGGAAACCAGGACAGACGGTGATTTTCACTATGCAAATGAGGTGGAGATGGGCAATGGTAAGGTGAACTTGACGTTTACGCGAGCAGAAACCGAAGGAGGTAGAGGAAGGTTTGATCTGTTTGCGCTTTGAGTGAATATCGCAGCTGCTGAAGTCGGTCACCGACCAATGTTGCAGCGTAATGCAGGCGTAGATCTACCAGATTTCAAGTTGAATGTTGCACCGACTAAGTTCGCGTGCAGGTTAGTTTTGCTGAAGCTTTTGTCCAAACATGGCAGGGTGGCCTTCAGGATAGCACGTGCGAGCGCTGTTGTGCCCGCAGGTTACTCCAATCATGCCACTGGTAGCCGCAAACACCACAGACTTCGGATTGGACGAAGAGATGAAACCCCATCCACGTAGGAAATAAATCCAATGAAGACAAATTGATAAAATTCAAGTCTGTGCGCGTGCCGAGACGGGGAATCGAACCTACGGCACCAAATCGACCCGTGTGGAGCCACCTCTACTACGCTCTCCATACGAGTGGACGGTGGCAATTTATTTTGTGAGGTTCTGAATGATATCACTGCTGATACTAGTACATCTACTAGTCGTTTCAAGGCGAATGCAACGCGCGATGGGTTCAAGCGTATCTCTTTTCTTTCCAAATACGGGTCCGGCGCCTTGGTGAAACCGTGAAACCGCATGAAGCGCAGCTGCAGTTGGTACATTTTGTGCGCGCCGGTTCATGTGCAAGCCTTCCCAGTGGTAGCCGTAGCGCGATAGACTCTTACAGGAAGAGACTTTCCTACGGAGTAGGGCGGGGAAATCTTGAAGAAGGCCTAAAACCACTTCGGATAAGCTTGCTAAGCCGGACGTTTTGAAATTCATGTTAAAAGCGCACTGGCAGGGAGCGAGGACCGGACTCACGCCTGTGTAGCTCTTCCCATCCTAACAACACCATGAACACGGGGACGCGTACTCCCTTGACAAGCGGACGTTTCCGCGATCGAAAATCGCCAATACTGGCAATAAGCCGCATGTTTCCTCTCCGTTTACAGCTTTCTCTCTCTCTCTCCCTCTCGCTCTAGCTTCGTGCCCGTAGTCTACGAAAGTACGTGTGAATCAGATTTTCCAAGTGCAGTGCAATTTTGGCGCTGAAGCCAATCGTCACAAATTCGAAGAGGCCGAACGGTTTTCAGAGTGCAACAGTTTTAGCGAGGCCCTTTTGATCAATAGCGCCTTCACCAGGTCTTTCCACCAAATGCTGAAAACGTCGGTACTCTTTTTCGCTACCCGCAGATCTTCCGAAATTCATAAGAAATATCCTTGTAAGGCAAGCCAATTGCACAAGCTGTAGGCCTCAGGCCTTTAGTGCTTGGCCTTCTCTGGCAGTCTGCGCGCAAACTGATTTCAAACCGGTTTCAATCCGCGAAATAGCGCCGCGCTCGGTAAAGACAGAGTCGGTTGTGGACGTCACAAAACTCGGAATTTTGTGGCAATTTTCTACGGCTCATATTTTTTTCCTGGCAAGTCAGCGGCCTCACGCAAGGACATTCCCGGCCGAAAGTCACCTCTACAGCTCTTAGAACGCGAAAGTGAAGTCCAGCTGCGTATCCCTTATCATAGAGGCAAAGAAGTTTTCACCCTATGAACGGAGCTGAGAATCTTACCCACAAGCGGAAATGTACGTGACCCGAATGACCTGTGACACACATCAATTATCGTTTGTGGAACCACCTACAGTCCCTACGGGCCTGACGGTGGCAATAA
>JAOWAR010131194.1:0-11861 GCA_028571005.1 Clathrina lutea | reverse complement strand
AGAGGGACAGAGGTAGAAGATGGTGCGCTACACTGTTTAGCAAATGCAGAGTTGATTGCCTCAGCTCGATCTCTTGCTGACGTCTCCAGATTTCCGTCTACAAGTTGGGGTTGCGTGGCAACAATCCTAACATGTAGTCAAGGCGACCATGCTCGGTTTTGTTTGTGCTGGGAAGGGGGGGGGGGATATGGAGTTGTACGGAATTGGTCGGGAGAAAGGGCGGTGTCATTCGGATTCACGGTCAGTTTTCATCGGATTCAGTTCGGAGTGACTTCTCGTCCTCGAGCTTCACATTCACTTTCACCATGGCTAAGAGACACGCTTCCGTTAAACTGGATAGCCCAGTCAAGCGAATGTACGAAGAGGCGGTGGACTACGTGATTCGGATGAAGGAAGAAGAACCGAAGCAAGCACCGAAGGAGGAGGAGTGTTGCGAACACGAGGAAGTTCAGGCAGAGATGATTTCTGGTGCAAATGTGGTCTCGTCTATGGTGGTATAAACCGTCGTGATGCGCATTGCTTTGATCATGTTGTTGGTAGAAGATTGTATTCGGATGTGAATTGTCTAAATACTGCTGACAAGGCATTGCATTACTTCACAGAGCGAGGGGATTTACATGCGCATCTAGATCTGCCCTTGTACCTTATACAAGAGCGACTTCGTTTGATAAATTTTGATTGCGGTTCTAAGAACTTGAATTATATTGATATTGCTCGATCCTGTATTCTCGAGGCAGACGAGTAAGCTCAACAAGATCTCTCTCCCTTTCTATCTAAATCCAACGTCGTGTCGGCGAGGAGTTTGTGTCTATTTTCACCGGTTCCGGAAATATTCCTGAAGAATTGACTCAAAATTCTACTGAAAAATGTGTCCTTCTCACGATTTTTCCAAGTTTCGGAAGAGATTTTTGGGTAAACTTTTGAGTCGTTTTATATGTTAGGGAACGTAGAGTCTTGCGTGATCTCATTTCATGTTACAGTACTGTATAATAATACCGGTCGAATGATCTTGATAAGCTACCATTGCAACTACAAGATGTGCTCAATAGATTTCTCAGAAGTGTACGTGTGAATAAAGATCGGAGCCCGCCTTGCACATACAACACATTGACTGAAGGGTGTTACTACAAAGTCTAATGTCATACATTTTCCATTGCAGTAAGTGTAATTTTTATTACGTGAACAGTCTATGACAAATGTAGGTCGTTCATCCTTATCCAACAGTTTTTCACAGAGTTTGTAAATTACATTGGATTTGATTCATTTGCCTCTAAAGAGTGTATCTAAGTAACGTTTAATCTTTGCTTTGTCGATGAAACGCAACAGGTGGAGAAAGGTTGTGTTGCATTTCATATCTTTGATGTTATCAAAACTCTGTGCCAGGGTAGCGATGGCTGTACATGGGGAAACACTTGTAGAGACATTCCCTCTGACTGCCTCGTTTCAAAGCCTTAGGCGGTCCCGTCCGGACTTTTGGGCCGCAGTTTCGCATTTGAATATCAGAGTCTAGGTACCTTAAATCTTCGGCCGTGCACGGGCATGCATGTATGCCATGGTACAGTGTTGCATGCGTTGCATATGCATGGTGACGCGATCTTGCACGCGCTAGATGTATCGATATGCGTGATGACATCAACATTCAGAACAGCAAACCAATCAACTGTCAGGAATTTCCTCGCAGAATTTCTTCGCGAATCGGCGCAAAAGTCCGGACCTAAGGCATGATTCGGATATCATGTATATGATAACGTATTACTCCGGTTGAATGTTCGTTTCCTCAATCGATTCCGGCACTGTGCTGTATGTTTCAAGGTGATCCGACATCCTATAGATATTGATTAGGAGAAGTGTTTGAAATCACAACCAATCGTTTTGCTTTGACGGTATTCAGTAGCTTTTTCTGGAAGAAAGACTTCCCAGCATTGCTTTGTCCGAGCAGTAGTAGATTCTGCCCCCTACCTTCCAGAGAAGGGAGGTTCTCTTTGAAATCAGATCTGTTACTGAATGACAAACCAGATATTCGCAGTTTGGAATTGGAAATAACTCGGGAGTGGGAAATGACTAGGGAGTCGTAAATGACTCGGGAATCAGAAATAGTTCGAGTGTCTCCTTGAAAAGGGTCGAAAAAATTCATCTTAAATATTGAAAGCTGTACCGATATGCGATAAGTTGACTGTTGGTCTAACCTGATCATCAATCCTTCCCTGAGCTTTGTGTGATTGGGTCTTCGAGGGGTTTTCATTCCAGTCTCGCATTCATCTCATCGAATTGTCTCCTACGAAAATTCTCTAAGTTATTACGTGCGGTTTGCTTTGCCGATGTCTTTAACATGTCGTTGTAGTGATCGAGCGAAGGTTGTAATTTGCATTTCCTCTCTCGTTGCACTCCTCTCTATCGTCGTACCCCCTCTATCGTTGTTCTCCTTCCTGTCGTTGTACCCCGCTTCCTTCAGTCTCTCCATCACCAAAAACCTTCTCAACAATGTTATTACCAATAGAAGCCAAGGCACCCGCAGCTCGTGGAACGCCTATCTGTTTGAGCATTGGTAAACCCTGCGATAAGACTGCCGCTTGGACTGTCCTCCCTGCATGCGTGGGTCACGGGTGGTTTCCATTTGATTTCGTATGGAATCCGCCTGTCCTTTTCCCATTAACATGGGCAGGATGCTCAAGCCAGGAAGTGCCCGAGGAAAGCCTCCTCTTCGCATTAACATTTGCTGTTTAAGGACTTGAAATGAGAAAATTGCTATTTTTTACTTTTTTGTTGTATATCCTGGTAGAAGAATGAACAAGGAATAGTATGTACTGTATTGTATTGTATTTGAAAATTTTGTTTGAACAGGATTGCCCAATAGCACTGAAGGCTAATCGAAAGGCTTTCCTGTGAACATCACCAGACAAGACACAAGACACGGAAACAATTACAGACCAAAAGAAAAACGGTCGGAAGCAAACTCACGATGAACACTGGCTGCAGAAGAACTAATACTTGTACAAGACACAACATGAGGTGGAGCGGAGTTCCACTCGGGAATAGACAAGCAGAAGAAGGATGATAAGTGACAGGCAGATGAAGAAGAAGGAAACTGGAGACTGTGTCAAGCACGAAGATAGTAAGACCAACGAGTAGATACAGGCTGAGGAAGTCAGCACATAAGCTGAGGCGGCCCCGAGCCGTTGAGTAATTTCCACAGTAACACAAGACAGTGGACCCGTCGACGCCAAGCCAGGGTTGGTAGGTTGGTTTCCTCCAGTATTTGAGCCCCGTGTAGATGTTGGCCATGGGTCAGGGCACGAGCCAACTGCAGTTGGACTCGCTCTACTTGGCGGCACATGTTTGCTGACGCCCCAGACCAAACTGCGCTGTAGTATTCCAAACGCAGACGAATGAATGCCAGGTAGAATTTACGAATGGCAGAAGAAGGGAGGCGATGACGATAGATTAACCGCTTGCACAGTGCCACAGGGCCTGAAACCTTCTTCAGTAGCCTATCCATGTGACTAGACCACCGCAGGTTCTTGTCAATGTGAACCCCTAGACGTCTAGCTCAATGGGGCAAGACGGGAGACAGTTACCCAAGCACCGCTCAGCAGACTATGATGCATTAAAACGGACACCTGAAGAAGTTGCCCACTTTGACAAACAGTCCAGATCATCTTGAATGCCACAGCAAGGACTTGAGTGGCTCCCCATGCAGTCACCCCGATACAGCTGCAGAAGGGTATCGTCGGCAAACAGAGCAGAGGTACCTCTGACCAAGGCTGGGATGTCCTTAAAGTATATCAAGAACAGAAGCGGGCCGAGGATCGAACCTTGCGGGACACAGGAGGTGATTTCTGCTTGGTCAGACAGCACACCATCAACCTCGGTAGAAAATCTACGGCCTGTTAAGTTAAGTAACAATGAAAACACTTCAAAGCTGGACCGCGGACACCAATCTCAGCAAGCTTCGAAAGCAGGTCCGCATAGTTGACGCAATCAAAGGCCTTCGCAGCATCCAGAGAAACGGCACGAACAGAGGACGTACTGTCCAGACAGGCATGTCAGTCCTCCAGAATAGAGAGAAGTGGCCATTCGGTGGAACGACCTGATAGAAAACCGAACTGTTCGTCAGGAAGAACTTCATGCTCCACACAGAAAGCGGTGAGCTGCTCCTTAGCGAAGTGTTCCAGAACTTTGGACAATGAGCTGAATAAAGCTGTGGGGCGATATGAAGACGGAAGGGACGAGTCTTTACCCTCTTTGGGGACCGGAGTGATAAAAGCTTCCTTACAAACAGTAGGGAAACACCTTCGTGAAGTGAGTAGTTTAACAAAACAGAGATCAAGTCAGAGACCTGGCCGGCTGCAAGCTTCAGCAGCATGTTAGTGACATTGTCCCGACCACAGCTTTTCCAGCCTGGGAGCACACACAACTTCTTGGCTTTATCAGCTGGAGAGATGGTGACAAACTCGAACTGTGGACTGGCTGCAGATTGAGGCTGCTGAACCACGTTCAGGTCTGGCGAGGCAAACGCCGAACACTGCAGGCGGAAATGGTCATTCAGAACGCAAGCTTTTCCATAAGGTTCAGAAACCAGGGTAGATCCCATCAAGAGTGCGGGGAGGTTGCGTGGATGAGACCAGCCGCATGCCCTTTTAGCCAAGCTCCGCCAATGACGCGGATCTATCGTTGGAGAAGAGAACCGAGTTCCCACGTTAGCAAAATAACGTCTATCAGCAGTACGCAGTTCCGAGACAAACAGGTTTCGTGTTCTGCGATATGCTATCGCCACACAAGATGAAGCAGCTTTCTTCCATGAGCGGTGAAAGAGATGGTCACGGCGGCGAGCCAATTACTTTAAATAACTGGAGAGCCAGGTTTTAGAAGACGGATAAACACGGCACGTACATCGAGGGACAGCAGACGCACAAATGTCCAAAAATCGGTTCTGCCATTGTTGGACAGCAGAGTCAAGGTCCAACGATGTACTATCAGGCCAGTCACAAGTAGCAAGGCACTCCCGGAGGAGAGAAGTGTTACCGTCGGCCTAACTCCAGTACTCCTTAGTATAAGGCTTTAAGGTTGGGGCCCTTTTGATGGACAAAAGAGTCATAACAGCACAATGGTCGGCAACAGGAGGTAGGACCAACGTCTGTATGAGCGAACCGGCCAGCTGCTCAGAAATAAAGACCAAGTCGAGAAGAACAGGGTTAGTTGAGCACACGTTGTAGGTAGGAGACGACACATGCTGCACTAAGTTGTGGCAGCCTGTGACAGCCTTCAAGGAAGAGCCTTCCGAAGTAGCCCTCTGGGGTGCATACCTCTCAGAGATCTTTCCGTTAAAATCACCAACCATAATCACATTCCTTTGCTGAGCAGAGTTCATGACGACGTCCAGAGAGTCCAAAAAAGTATCTATATTTCCACCAGGCGGGCGGTAGCAAGTAATAACAGTTACGAGCTTCCGCTTAGGTAAACGAACTCGAATAACCAAGCATTCGATGTCCGCAGGGGAAGTTGGTAGAACACAGAAGGTCAATTCATCGAGAAGATACACTGCAACACCACCTCCACGACCAGCAGGGCGATCCCGACGGAAAAGAGGTTGATATCCAGGTATGGTCAAGGTCGAACTCATATGATGAGGCTTGAGCCAAGTTTCAGAAAGGCATAAAAATTAATGTCGATGTCCGAAACAGCGTGGAAAATTTCGAACGGGAAGAAATCGAAAAGTGCCCTCGAAAGGCGAGAGTTTTGCCGGGGCATCAACGAGTTCCGATTGTGCCGCGGGGCTACGCCTCCAAGTCTGGTTTCTTAAAAAAGCTGCAGGGGTAAGGTCGGCTCTGACAACGCTTGCACATTTGATCGAACGCGGCAAGCGAGCTTGTGCACGATCAATAAGGATGAGATCATTCCTACGCCGATAGGCGCTGGCCCAAAGGATACCACAAGAAAGCGGATCCGCACCAGAATTGAAAAAGCACTGTTTCTCGAACCTCAGTCTCTCTGCCTTCTCGGGAGTTTAACTCGCGAACGGATTGTCGGATCGCAATCAAACTTGGTACTCGGAATCTTCATACTCCTGTCTCTAATAGAGATCTACGGATTTTTAAAATTCCGTCAGGAACGGAAGGTACTCCCATGTCTTTCTCAAAAAGTATGGCCTAAATGAACTATAAGTTTGGAAGGGCAGAAAATAGTCAAATCGCAAAATAATAAAAATCGCTAGATCGCTTTTGTAGGCAAACACAAGATCTTTCAGAAGCAGCAAAAATCACTTGCGTACAGTGTGTGTAAGTTGCAATCAATTCAGTGGCGTGATGCGTCGTTTTTCGGGTTTTTTTGGTTTCTCCGGCCTTAAAAAACCACAGAGGCTCCAAGCAACTTGAAAAAGTCGTGCTTTCATAAGCCCTTCAAGCAAAGAAAAAGTAAAGCGATAGCTCTTCTGGTTGCGAAAATAGCCTCAAGGGGGTCCTGCCTGATTCGGTTTCCACAAATTGCTTTAGTTCACTTGAAACTAATCCTAACAACTTACCCCAAAATCCAAAACCGCCAGACTGGCGTTGTAACGTTTGCAAATCCCTTCATATCAACGACAGTGCAAGGTTTGCAAATCCCCACCCACAGCATTGTCCACATCCATTGTTATATTAATATGACATTTCTTATACAACTTCCTACTTCACACCTTTCTCTTCATCAACCGTGCACATCTACTTATCTAAACAGAGCACATTGATTTTGACTGGGCTGCGCAGACTACTAGATTCTTCGGTAGAAGAGTTAGTTACAGCTGTAAACTGATCAATAGAGAGAGGTTTCCTGCAATTTTCTCGTTGTCTTCATGTCCATAGAGGTTCAAACTTATAGGAATTGTAAAGTAGTGGTTGCAGTAATCAGTGGTCGTGTTGGGTATTTCAGTTCCGTAGGCTTTTTTTCCCGAAGATATCCTCCACCAGATTTATATTTTTATTTACATTCTTCCGAAGATATCCTCCACCAGATTATAACCGGGAGCGCCTGCGACATTGTCCATCCTTATAATTTGTTGGCGTCGAGATACATGAAGTAGGGAGTGAGTTTCGATGAGTCGTTCTCCTCCTTCTAAGGATTGTTAGCCTGTGCATGTCGTTGACTCATCATACTGGTACCACTACGCATTCACCCCTCGATAAACAAGTGCATGTCGACTTGGTGAAGAGTTTAAATTGGATTTTAGTTGTTTTTGCTAGGCATGCCAAGTGAATCTGGGCAAGGTTAGGTAATTGGCAAGATCCAACTTGTAGGTGACTAAAGCAGTCTTGCGGAAATTCTCACAATCGCCAGCAAATAAATGTCAGTTTCTATATACAAGCCGTGATAATCTCCCCGATTTTTACATCGTTATGTCTCGCATACATTCTTTGCATGTTCATAGTCTGAGTCGGATATGTTCGAATCACTCAGCTTGGAACAGAAGTGCACTTAAATGATCGATTTTGAGAAACAGCAAATTTGAAATCCGCAAAAGACAGGAAGACCATCCATTGAATGAAAACCAGATCTTGACTTGAACCAGGTTTTCTTCCCTTGTCCTCAGAAGTCTACAGGGTAATGAACAAAGAGTAACAGCCACCATTAAGAATGTATTGTCCTCCATTTGCACCCTACCTAGAGTTGTCATAATGTTTTCTAGTAGTTTTAGCACCTAATTTGGTCACCTTTAGCGCTTATCATTGTCACCTGTTACCTGCTTGCTTCATGCCTGAAGCGCATAGATGGTGTTGGCTGTTACTTTTTGTTCATTACCCTGGAGCCTCAGACTTCTGAGGATAAGGGAAGAAAACCCGGTTCAAGTCAATATCTGGTGTTCATTCAATGGGTAGTCTTCCTGTCTTTTTTGGGATTAGACGTGTACTTGCTCGGGTAGTTATGCCTCTGCAAATCGGTTTTAGCCATCCATGTACTCCTAAGGATATAACACTTTCCGCATTAAAGGCTTACAATGTGGTAGGGTAGACGTAAGAATGAATGCATTTTCAGCAGTAGAAGTACCCAACTTGTCTAGGGAGGCGTTGAGAAATTGCATCGAGTCGATGAACGGAAATTTATTCCAGGTGAAGGATAAAAATTCCTCCAAGTTATTCGGGTTCACTGTGATTTAACCGATGGCTTTCGTTCGCTTCTTACCGTTCTTGTCAATGTAGTCCTTTCTTTCGGCGGTCTTGCCTAGGGTGAGATGAGGCAGTGCGAGTCATAGCCTGGGAGATTGTGAAAGACGACCGGAGTAACATGCTGCCCCAGGTTGATCGTGGGTTTCAGATTACATTCATTATGCGCTGCACCACGGTACAAACATGCACTGAGGCAAAATTGCAGACAATATTGTAGAAACAAATGCAGACATGAACTCCAATTGTGATTCTCTTCGTTGAATTAACTGTTGCTGGCAGATGTAGCATTCCCTTACTGCGGTGAATTAACTGTTGCTGGCAGATGTAGCATTCCCTTACTGCGTTGAATTCTTGCTGCTCTTGAGGTGTTATCATGATTTTCCACTTGCTCAACAGGTCAAAGAAGATTTTGGTTTGCACTTTCTCGACTCGTTTGAAAGCTCCTCAATGCAGTCACCTCGATAAAACCATTTCTCTGTAACGAGACTATCAGAACGACCAACAAATAAACCAGCACACGCACGGCACATGTTCAGTGTCACTGGTCGTCTTGCTGGATCCTTTTTTCGGTATTTTATTCATTCTTGGCGTTTCTTTGCTTTGAATAATTCCCTTACTGAATTTCTTTAGCTTGTCCTACGCCGTTACACCCTTCTATTTTTCGCTCTGGCTCTCCCTTGCCGAAAATGTATGCACCTAACGGATTGCTGCCAATTAAGCTACGTGGAGCTTGTAGCCACGCAAGAATAGGGACATTTCCCGTAGAATCCCGTGACGGCACCTTGACTTCAAATGATCGACGTCGACAGCTGCCAGTGATATCTTTCTCCCTTGGATTTTTTGTAAGAGAAATGGACGTGCCTTGGACCTGTTCTCATTCCTTAGTGCCCCATCGTGTCTTGACATCGTTCCCAAAAAAGGAGGCCATGGCAATGTCTAGGTTTTACTCAAGATTTTTCTTGTGTCGGGAAACGAGCCATCTCCTCTTGTGACGTTTTCTGCATGCTGACGTGTACAACAAGTCACATTTCACTTTTCGCCAGAAATCTAACTATATTTAGACCAGTGTTTGGCACACACGCGCGGAAGCGCGCACTCATTACTCACCTGTTGGAGCGATGCTGACATCTTGCAAGAGCAACATCAACCGGAACAGGAAAAAAGGTTAAGCTTGCCACTGACTGAGTCCCCAGCCAAAGGGTACAACTTGTTTTCGTCTTGCTTCTGGTATACAGGCCTCGAGCCCTTTGCTTTCTCCAGTTCGTGCTACCGACACAGCTAAAGAATACGAAACAGATTCCTGGGGATACAAGAATTTTCCAGTTAAAGTTGGACTTAGCAGACCACTGGCAAGCAGCCCAACAGCGATTGCAATCAGAACCATCGCTCCTTGTCGTTCGCAGACCTGGACTCCGGCAATAGATTGCTCTCAGTTGTACTGCTCATGGATGTCTGTGAAGACAGGGATTCACACAATTCCAGCTGCGCTACGCGGGGAATCAGACTATTCCAGCTTTGGCACGGTAGCCTAAAAGAATTCTCTTGTACGTTATCTAAACCATTCTTCTTCCGACAATCCTTGATGTCCAACACCAGATGTAGATACTGTCGCTGCTGCGGGCCGGGGAAACGGCTCTTGTATTTAGAACGGCTGCACAAGGGAACTATCCGAACTCGAGTCGTGCTGCCTTACGCAGGATCCACACTACTTGAAAAACCGCTTATAAACGAACCGCTTCCAAGTTGCTTTCAAGTAAACTGAAGGGATGTGGTGTTATGATCAATCTCTCCCCAAACGGATTTGAACACTTCATACTAAACAGTCCAAACATGGTGCACGGACCTATTGCCACATTGGTTCTGAATACCATTTTTGTGACTTACTAATGTTTTTTTCTCGTGTTCTTATGTCTTTCATCTTCTGTATTTGTTAGTTGAAGAGACGTACTGCAGACAAAAACATCAATATTGCATTAAACAAGGGTAGAGAATTCCTCATAATAATATTATTATTGTTTTAAACTCATCTTCAGTCCTCATCAGGGAGCATACAGGAGAGTGGCAACAGAAAATGAAATTTATGGCTTTAGACCATCTATCTATATTTTTTTGTAATTCAACTCTTTATTCATTTCTTTGCCTTTTCCTTTCGCTATCTTTTTTTCTTTTTAATTTTGTCTATCATGTTATTTATTAGTTTTTACTCTAGCCAGTCGTACCCATCTTTCTCACTGTCCCTCGCCAGAATAACGTACACTTAATATGGATTGCTGCCAAGGTTCACACTACCTTCCAGTTTGCACGTCGTGGCAAAGACCATGCTGGGCTAGTCCAGCATCTCGGCTAAAATCTTGTCAAGCTCTCAAGACCTCCATGCACAAAAGGCACTTTCTCGTGCTCCCAGCCTCGCACAGGATGGGCACTTGGTGCAGAAAAATGTTGGCACTAGGCTATAGTGTGTAATAGAGATCGAAGTTGTGGCCAGTGACAAGCTGGACCGATTATGATCAGGAACCGAAAAAGCTGCTACGCTTCCCTTTTCCTTTTTCCACTTCAAGTGAAACGTTTAATGTACCGCCGCTGGTCAGCTGCTTAGTCTTTCCGGGAAAGTCCAACATGCGACCAAGAGCAGTTTTTTTTTTTTTTTATGTCTCCTTCCCAGTGCGCTTGCTGATTCTGGCTGATGACCTGAAAAAATAAATTCGTGTTCAGTGCAGTAAATATAGTCCTGCAGATGCACTTGGTCACGTCACTACTCGGTATACCGGTAAACTGCAATACCCAACGATCAAGTTTGAGTGGAGACACCCGACACCCGACACTGACGGATACTTACCCATACTTGAAATCAAACTTACCATCGACAGCGACGGCAACATACACTACAAACTCTACACTAACCCGGCAGCGAAGGGCATTACAATGAATTTCCACTCCCACCATCCAAGCTCCGTAAAAAGGGCCGTCGTCAACAACGAGTTCCGTCGAGCCGAGCTCTGCTCCTCGGCAGGCCACAGAAGTGAAGCTCTTCGCGCCACACGAACAAAACCGTTACGCAACGACTACCCAAAAGACTGGACCCAATCACAGCCAAGACGACGATAACGACCCCCAACAACAAATTAAACCAACAATTTTCACCTTCAACATACCATTCATTAACGACAAACTCAACTACAACATCAAACAACTACCGACAAAACGCAACATACCGGCGAGACTCAACAACCGGCGCGGCCTCACCGATAAGGGAACTGGCAAGACCGACATCCGCCAGCCAGACCAACTCATGCAGGACCAAAACCTGCCCGGCACCTGGCATGTGCCACCGTTCCTTTGTTGTCTATGAGGCCGCGTGTACTATCTGTACTATCTGTGGCCAAACATACATCGGAGTGACGCAACGCAGGCTTCACGATCGCGCCCGCGAGCACGTGGCCGCAGCACGAAATCATTCAAGAAGGTCCGCGTGTGGAGACCACTACGAACAGAAACACCCGCAGACGTCCCTCCATCAAGTTCAGCGTCCTCTCACAACAGCGCGACGTCCTCCACCTACACATGTACATTGAACAGGCGGTTGCCATCCAAACGCGTCGGCCAAGGTTGAATCGCCCTGAAGAACACCTCGGAACTGGCTTTCTCGTCCGACTATTCTTTTCTCCTTGAGTCAAGGCTACGCATTGGCACACTTGTACCTCCCACACTCGTAATACTCACAATCTG
>JAOWAR010131083.1:0-11861 GCA_028571005.1 Clathrina lutea | reverse complement strand
ACAGCTGTTTCTGCCTTGTTAGGCGTCATCAGCAAGGTATAGAGCATGACCGGAGAGGCTGCACGTCTGAACACTTTGTGTGTGTGGACGAGCTACGAAAAACTGAAGACACCAGTAGATCTACTAGTCCAAGCAGAAAGAGAAAGAGCACTCATCATGCTCATGCCACCAGATCGTGGCTTGCACAAAGACCACACGAGTCGCACATAGAGTGCAAGCGTGCATTTCGCGCCATTTCCCGTAGCGAGTCGATTCACAGAATTCACTCCGAATTCACCAACCTGGTAGTGAATCCGTTGAATTGAATTTGAACAGAATGAATCGCGGTTTTGGCAATAAATGAATGCAGCATGCACGGCGAATTCATTCAACAAAATCACGAATAAATGAATGCGCCCAATTAAATGAAGCCGACCTTGGCGTGACGTCATTAGCTTGGCTCCGAGAACGGCGTGATCATGGTGATCTCCGGCTTAGGCTTGCCTCGCGATCGATCGCGGCATGGGCCTGATCAGTGCACGCCTCGACCACGAATATCGAATGTGAGCGGCTAGCGAGCGCGAAGGACCTGTGTTCGCACTGCATCTTCGACCTCGAGGACGACACAGATTCTTCTCGTGCTCATTTCTCGTTTCCTATATGTGCGGCGTGATCCCAGTCCAAGTTGGTCATTCAGTCAGCCCCCTTGTGGCTGGGCCTGAACAAAACTGGTATGAGATATCCATGAAGAGATTTATTCAGCGGTAGGGCAGACCAACTGAAGCAGATGGTTGTATTGACTGCCGATAAAGATCGACGGAGGCCAGTAGCCGTCGAGTCCCTTGCACGGTCCCCATATTCTTACATCGCAAGGATAAAAGCACGAAAGGATTGTTGCAACGCATCGTTAGGTGGTACATGCTTTTTGGTCGACGGCGACGGAGTTGGGGACCCTGCGTACTGTTACTACATCACTACCGCTTCTGTGCTGTACTGCCTAGACCACTCGAGGAGCGTTGACATCGTGGAGATCTGGTCTGCACCTGGTGACGATGGAACTCTACAGGAATTGATAGCACAGATTGCCGGGACAGCGGGTGGAGGATGGTATTTGGCAGATCCCGAGTACGGCTTGTCACGCTCAAGGGTTGATAATCTAGGTGTAATCGCCGTGCCTCGAGAGGAGATAAAGCCACGGTACTTGGAGGGAGGAGGATTCTCTGTGCCTCTTTCAGTGGCAGGTCCAGAAGTCCACAGATGCATTCTGAGTGGATTTCCCGTCAGCACGAATAGCACAGGCGAAGAGCCGGTACTGTACGAAGATGAAGGGATAATTGAACTGTGTGAAAACCTAGATGGTCTGTCGGGTCGTATCTGGCAGCACAGCATCGACACTAGCGAAGGCCAAGATGGATCACCAATCTTCTTGAACAATGCAGTCCTTGGCGTGCACGTGGGCTGGCGGATGGGTCATCCCGGAACACTCGAGGTGGCAAACATTGCAGGCGTGCTGGACCGCGAACGTCTGCACTACATACTGTCAGGGTTTAAGCAGTCTGGAAACGCCAGTGAAGGTATGTACCGTTAAGAGTCAATAGCCACATGTCAGAGAGCTGTTTTTGCATGAGTATTTAATCCCAAACTTACGAATGCCTGAACGTGCTTTTGGGAAAATCATCGCCCGAAATGCCAGTCATTTCTTGGCAAAATCACTACATCACCGTCACACCGATTTCGAATCACTTGTGGGCACCCAAATCACAGCTCTCCGTGGCTGCGCTACTTTTTTGCGCACGCTTCCACGCTTATCATACGTAGATCTCTGGTCGGCCACTGTCGATGGCACTTGACCTGACCGCCTCAGGCGTCCGTCCTCGAGCTCCTTCATGTCGGTACGGCAGGCTTGAGGGAGCATGTACAATTCAAATGACCGACTTTTACCGCCAAGATTGCTGAAATTATGTACCTGTCTGGGTGACATTTTGAAGTTGTCCGAGCATGCTCTGTGTCCATAGAAAGCACAATTCCATTTCATCAGTGGACCTCAGACAGTTTGCCACTTGAATTGCTACAAAGTAGGCTGTAATGCAGTCTCAATGAGTCAGCTCGCAGTTGCGTGGTACGTGGAAAACTTTTTTCGACCGTGGTCTCCATACTAAGTGATCGGCATTTGTCGACACAGCCTCCAGCTCATGCACCCAGCTGGCAGTGCGGCCGGTCGTACATCATGCACAATTGAAATGACTGCATTTGCCGCCTATTTTGGTCGATGATTTCCACTGTTTTTCAGACAATGTATCAAACTGCGATAAGAATCGGAAAGATATCACTGAGGCATTCAAATAGACATATTCACCGTATAGGATTGGAATGTAGAATCTTCAACAAGCACCCATATTGAGATTGTCACACAGCGTCACAGGCTCTTCTGAAATGTTAGGAGTCTTTCAACGTGACAGTTGGTCTTCGTTTTGTGGTTGTCGGGCTTGTATCCCCGGTCCTGGATAAGCTCTGTGGCATTTCCTCTGCTTTCCTGTGTTCTTTCTTCTGGTACTTACTTACTGGTGCCTAGCTCTCCTTTGTGTCTATAGGTTTATCGTCTGTTGTGTTGCCTGCAGGGCAGAAGTTTTTCCCCGTCGGCTTTGCTAGTATTTATCCTGGCACCTCAGTTGCTCCATCTGATTTGACAGTTGAACTTCATTGTGATCTGTGGACGGATTAGCGTATTTTTCATTCTTTTTTTTTCTCGGTGGCTTCTTATCATCTATAGATTTGTAATCTGATATGAGGGGTGTATTCGGCTCCCCTTTCAGGGAAAATGCACAGAGACAGCGGCAAGGGAAGGAGGTCAGCTCGGTTGAAGCTTGAGCTACTAGCGGCTCTGGGGACATAATACCCGAAGAACTTTTCAACTTTTTAAAACGAAATCATGCATCCCCTCCTTCTGTACATGAAAAACAACCTGAAGTCATGCAGCAAAGGACTGGCTGCAGGCATATTATGATCAGGGGCGTATTTGGGAGGCCTGTTTGAGGGAATTCCGTGTAGCATTCTGCGTAGCAGATCATGTCGCTGAAAAGAAGGGCAGTCATAATTATATTCTTTCATTGCTTTATTGCCCTTCACAGAGGGCAAGGCCATTGCGACGGGCGAGCACCAGATCCATGATAATGTAAAGGAACCAGCAAGAAAAAATTAGAAAAGAAACGTTTGTCATTGGTAAAAACAATGAGGATTTTCGCCGTCCTCACTTCTGCAAGGATCGCGAATGATTGACCCACATGACCCACAGCATCAGTTATGTCATTTTGAATGCCTGGACTGAGGCTTGTCACCTTTTTTGAAAATGTCTAGCTGTGTGGATGTGTCCGCACTATACGTGTACTCTTCTTCAGTTCGGTATCATCTAGAGCACATTTCGCACAATATTCCGGGTGTCCAGTACCCCCTCCAAAAATGTCAGAGTTGACCTTAACTGCTCGATCTAGCTACCGTCTCTCCGACCATTTGGCTTAACTTGGGTTTTCATTCAGTCGCTGCGGCACTGGGCCTGGCTGCGCGACAGCGGATATCAACATAATTTAGTTAACGCGTAGGGCAATCATGTACAAGTAGAGCATAGTAACTGCTCCTGGTCGCAGCACCTGTTGACTTAACCTCGAACCAGGCCCATCCGCTTGTAGATATGGTGACGAGCGAGGGGGCAAGCGGTTTGGGCCTGGGGAAGAGTTTAAACGCCCGCTGATTGGTAGGCTCAAATGGGGACTCCCCGTCAAGGTACTTTTCCCGCTGTCCCACTCTAGCGCCACTTCCTGCTCACCGTCGACTGTCGGAAAGTTGCCGGCGCCTGGAGACTAGCTGGTCAAGATAATGTACTATGGGGAGAAAACGAACGCGTTGTATCTTAGTTGAGTTGAAGAAGGCTCAGCGAAGAGCCTTTGGCTTGGATATTTTCACGTTTTTGCGTGTACGGTTTGCCAGAGCTCCTTCTCAGTGTACGTATTGTTTTTTTGTCTGAGGCGGGCAAAGTCCAGGTCCCGAACTCAGAAGATTTTGCGGTGTGGAAGTTCAAGTTCCAAATCATCCGCCGAGGCATGCTCAGGCCAGATAAGCAAACAAACGTCTTGCCGAATCTACGGTAGGCAAAACTCAGTGCCACGACATGTTTAGCTCGCAGAACCCGTTCAACAGGATACATCTTCGTTGCTCACCCTTCAAACGCAGCGTGAGCCTAGCAGGAATGATTCACTGGCGCAAAGGCCTCGATACTGTGCTCCATCCGTCAGAGATACTGCGGTAATGTTTGAAGGCGAAATTAAACAGCTTTGACGCTTTGGACATGACTTGAACTGGCGGTTTCCCTTGTGCTCGAGCTCTCCCTGCTACGACACTAGCTCTAGCCTAGCCTGTGCCATCAACTATGGCTCATAGTCGATGTCTAGTGCCTTTACCACACCTGTAAATCGTTTGTCTCAGGGAAGCGGCGCACTTCGAATGCCCCGCTGACAGCTGCAGTCGGCGACTTGAACCCGCACTCACCTTTCTTGTATTTTTTTAGTGGCGCAAGGATCCTGTTTAGTGTTCGAGCTTTAAATTGTGGCAGACCTTCTTATTCTTCATCAGCTTATTCCAGCTCAGCCGGGTCATTACAATCCGAAGGCTCCGACATGTGAGCCACATCGTAGTGCTTCACAGAACCGTGGTTTGACCTTGTTGTATGGAAAGACCAAAGCTTGCCATGAAACCGACTGTTTTTTTGAGCCGGTGGATTGGGCTGAGCAATTGACACTGGGATTTCCGTTCGGCTAGGTGCCGTTTTGTCGCAGGTTCGAATCCGGTCTGTGCTAATCGGGAATGTGAACAAAGAAAAATGTTAGATGATAGGACAGCACATTGGCTGTGATGGTGAAGGAGACTATGAATGGGAAAGCCAGTATGGCCTTCAGGGGGCTTAACACTGAACTGCACGACTCTGCATTCCACTTGGCTTGGTCTTCCGAGATCTGCTCCAATACAGCCACGACGGCTAGGTACAGCTGGTAAAACGTTACCTGAGCTTTGTGATGCTCAACCCACCGGGTTGTGCATAGATCGACCAGCTTGTTCTCTAAGAGAAACCTAGAAGTTCTGCTGGCATGTCTAGAATCACAGCAGTGAGCTTTGCCTGCTGCTTCGGGGTGAGAAAAAACATTAGACTTCCTGCCAAGTGCTCTACATCTTGGACCCTAGTGTGTTGTCTAATGTGGCCATGGCACAATGATTCATGGCAGAAGGGTGCGCCAACCACCGATCTGCGCTCAAGTCGAATCCTTCGCCCACACCGACCATTGATTTAGGCCTTTTCAGAGGCGAAACATCGCTCCCTTTGACAATCGACATTGGAGCGGTAGCAGAAGTGGAAGTAATCCCTGATGTCGTACTAACTGTGCTACGATCTTCCTGTTGATCACGATCTGCTGGCGAAGAGCTAACGCCAGACTCACAATCAGCGGGCCGGCACCGTTTACTCCTGGCAAAAGCCTTGGCAAATGTCTGCTGTCTGCTGGCGAAGAGCTAACGCCAAACTCACAATCAGCGGGCCGGCACCGTTTACTCCTGGCAAAAGCCTCGGCAAATGTCTGCTGTCCTCTTCACCTTTGCAGGTCAGCTCGACAGACCGACAAAAAATGCTCAAGTTAAAGAAACTTACAGTGGAGCCGTCAGATGAGAAAACGGTGCTTATGGCACCCGGCCGCAGCGCGAGAAAATTGCGATCAAAGTTCGCTCTCATGGTCCTGTCAACGCCCAATACAGAAAGTGCCAGAATTTTTGTGGGATTGGAATTTTTTGAAACGGTTTTCAACGTTGTTTTCTTCATTAAATCGTCCAGAGAATGATGTAAAAGTCCAATTTTGGCCAAAAAATGCCATAAGCACCGTTTTCTCATCGGACGACTCAGTGTATTGTTGTCTGCTCCCGGTCAGGCCTTGCTGCTTAGCCTAGCAATCATTGTTTTCTAACTCAACCGACCAGTCAACTTTTGTCACGTCTTGTATTTCGGAAAACGCCCGGTGATCGGACACGTGCAATGTTTCATGTATGTAAACTCTACATGGAGCTAAATTTAGTACCTCCTGGCTTGTGCATGTACTTGTGACAGTGGTTGTGTAGCGGGCCGCGCGGTTTATCGACTTCTGACATGCTGACGTGACTTTGTAGATCGACATGTCACAGTGTAGATCTATGTACAGGCAGAGAGGTACAGTTATTCACACCAGGGATATCATTTGACGCTTTCGTGAGGCGTCAAGGACAAAAGATCAAATTTGAGAATCTAAACCATAGGTCGAAATATTCAGGGGGTGCACTGTGCCCCTCACGGTTTACACCAGTGTGAGGCATGATGTTCACGCCCTACAGCACTCAAGGGGTCAATAACGAGGGACACCACGGTAAATGTCCAAATCCCATTACCAGGCATTTACTATACAAACCGGCGATATTATCCATTACCGCTGGTGAAAAAATGTGATAAAGTACACACAATTTTCATCTTCCAGTAGAGGGTTCACCAATTTGTACTCTCAGTATGAGGCCCGGACTTTCATTGAAACTAATTTGTAGGTCACTTTTTCTGAAGTCTGCAAAAGAAAAATGTCTGTTTCATTGAAACTAATTTGTAGGTCACTTTTTCTGAAGTCTGCAAAAGAAAAATGTCTGCACACTGTACGAGTGTCTCCATATAACCATACTTGCTCCATTAACAGTTAGTCGTGCCTTTTGAAGTGGCACAGCTATAGGTAGAAAAAGGATACTTTTCTAATCATGTGGCGGTGCAGAGATGTGACGTGTATGCCACGCACCAGACAGGGCAAAGCGTGCCAATTCTCCTTGAAATTTCTCCTAGAAGGAACTTTGTTTTCATCAACTGCCCGGGTCCTTTCGTTTGTGTCTATTTGAACTAATCGACTGGACAAGCTTCTCATTGCCCTTAGCCTTGGATAATGCCGCAGAGTTCTCAATACCGAGGTTGGCAGGTTGTGCTTGCTCGTGGCTCGAGACACTGCTGCGACAGAACACAACGTTTGACCATGCCTTGGCGACAAAATCAGTGGCACTTATTATTGTGACATTTGCAATACATCGCTACATATACATACCTGATGATCAGGAGAAGGCTATCCAACCAATAAAATGTGTCTTCTCAAGAACCTAAGGAATCAGCGATCAGTGGAGATTTACGAAATTGTTTTGCATGTCCTCTTCGAGCTGAGCTTCTAGATCAGCCAAAACCATTGTAAGAGAATCTTGAATGATCATTCCTTCCATACTGTAGAGATTTGAAGTCAAGGATGTGGGAGCTATGAGATTCCCAAAGGAAAGACACTTGGAGTACCACAAAGTTTTAGGAAAGAAGGCCAAGATATTTTGACGTTCAATGCCATCATCAGTTGGAAGACAAGAAGACTACTTTTCTGTTTGGGACTATGGAAGTTATAGCTTTGTACTGCGTACGGTGTCTTTAATTGAACAGGTTGGCAATAGAGGCAAGCTGATAAAATGCAGACAAGACACAGGAATAGACCGATTAGAAGCACATTTTATGTTCTGAATGACGTTCCACCCAGCTCTCATCAAGAGTTTACACTGGGAAAGTACAGAACAACTGAAGACCTTCTCAGGTTTAAGACATGCGCTTGTGGGAAAGTTGCACAACAGGCATACATGCAAATTTTCTCTCAAAATGATACAAAAATCAGCAAAGTAGAATTGTTCAACAAGCTTTTAGTGTTGAACATGTTCTCTCTGGTTACGCAACTCTGGTGACTTGTTTTTACATCATAGACATGCACGAATTGAAGCTTCTGCTTCTGTTGTGATGTGTTTGTTACAGAAGGGCTGAATGGCGTTCAGTTTGATGCTGCCAGGTACACCGACGTAGTCCAGCAGGAAGAGAGAGACGTCGCACGAGTGCAGCTGACGTTCATCGGAGCTTTGGGTGCTGGAAAGACCAACCTTTGCAGAAACTTGACGGAGCCAGGATTCAATGAACACTCAGACAGCACACCTGGCGTCAGTTTAAGCTATGCCAGCGCCGTCTTGACCCAGCATCCAGATGGCTCTGCCTCTACTGACACTGGTGATAGTGATGTTGGGCCACTTCTCGTCGAAGTAGCGAAAGGCCAGGATACATGCTCTACGATCGCAGCGGCGATGAGCACCAAAAGACAGCGCCGGAGGGGTCATACTCTTCCCAGAGGTGAAGACAGTCAATTTGGGGACGAAACCGCCCTACTCCCGCTGTCCATGATTCACTCTGATGACGTTGAAACAGAAGAAGGACAAGCAGCAGGAATGAGGCAACCAAGTGATGATGACGACGACTTTATGTTTGACGAAGTAATGGCCGAGCATGACATGCAAGAAGCGGTCGAAGCAGCCATGGGCAAGCCTGATGAGAAAAAGACATTTGTCGCTTCACTGGACTGTGGTGGGCAGCTCTCGTACTCCGTTGCCCAAGTCGTGAGCTTCAATGCCCACCAGAACATCTTCATCTTGGCGTACAATTCTAGTCTGCCT
This sequence comes from Clathrina lutea, assembly GCA_028571005.1. NCBI lineage: Eukaryota > Metazoa > Porifera > Calcarea > Clathrinida > Clathrinidae > Clathrina > Clathrina lutea. Next base: position 3,323 of record JAOWAR010131083.1, on the reverse strand, counting down.
CTGACTGCTGTCATTCCATCTGAGTTTCGTCAGGACGGTGAGCGCATTCGTCAGCAGCTTCCCGAACTCACCAATGGGGAGCATCTCAATCTCTGGCTGTCGACCTTGTCAGCACTGCAAACACCTGCTGAGAAGCGTCCCAAGGTAGTAGTTGTTGGCACATTCTGCACTGGAATTGACAAAGGAGTGGCGGAGGAGAGCATTCAATTGTTGCTGGAAGATTTCGGAGATCAACTCGAGATTCTTGGTCCGTACTTCGTCGATAACTCTGAGCCGATTGCGAAGGACATGGTCGAATTTCGTCATGCTTTGGCGAAGATCATACAGGATGAAGTTGAAAAAGCTACACAGACCATTCGCCTGGCCCACCTAAAGTGTGAGTGGCTCATCCGTCGAGGACTATTGCCACCAGTCATGTCCGTTCAGCAGTTTGCCAAGTTTGCCAAGCGTGTGGCTGGCGTCCAATCGACGGACGTTTTTCCTCTGTTGCGATTTCTGGATAGCAATGGAAGTGTGCGCTTCTGTGGTCCTGAAGAGCAAGAAACACGCGTCTATTTGAACCTTCCTTGGCTGCTGGAGCAAGTGTGTAAGCTCCTTTCATGCACTCTGGCAAAAGTACCCAAGGAGTGCTCGATAGATGTCAAGCATGACATCGATGAACTGAAGACTCGTGGTCTTCTGACATCACGCTTGGCAAAGTTCTTGTGGGCAAAGGACAAGCGCCACCAAGACCGGCTGCTGAGGGATCTGTTAGATGTTCTGGAGCGTTTGGGTCTCCAGTGCCCAGCAGATGAGTTTGCAGGCGTTTCACCAGCAGCAGGCCCATTCTACTATGTCCCAATCTGTGTTCAGCGTGACACGGCCAGTACCCTGCCTAGTCTCCCAGGAGAGACGGCGGCCATGCCAGAGCTGCTACTTCGGTCAGAGATGGAGTTCTACCCGTTTGGAGAGTTTTCTCGCCTCTCAGTTCTCCTCCTGCAGCACTACCAGCCAAGGAAAGTAAATATCAGCACATTCCGTGTGCAGTTCCCCCTGCCCGGCGTCCTGCAGTGTTACCGAGGTGGAGTTTCACACAATCGACGTGGCGTGGCCATTTCGCTGATTTGCACCAAGCGTGATGTGGCGTCTGGGCTAGACGAAGATTGCCCAGCTATGGCGCCGGTGGCGCTAGAATTCCGACAGACCGTAGAGAAGCTGTTTGAGCAAACTCGGGGAAAACCTCTTCCCTGGTCATCGGCGTTTTGCTGCAAGGAACATGGAGGTAGGCTTCATCAGGTGTAATTATAGATTCTAAGCCTAGACGGAAGTCTAGATGGGCAAATCACAGCGCAAGCCGCACTATTGCTAGAATTGTGATACATGCCGATCACAACCGACCCGTAAGGGGTATGAAATTGTAGATTGTGATCATCGCCCAATTCCTGTGTCTGTTTTCAGCAGCCATCACTTAGTTCAGGATCTGTAAAAGTTTTCTGTTTCGTTTCGCAAAACAGACCATGTACTCATAATTGAGCAGCTGCACTTCCTGCAAGTATAACAGTTGCGGAAGCCGAGCCAGACAGTATGTCGTTGTCTGATCTATAGAGAGAGATAGCGTGGGACGTCACCCAGTAAAAGATTCCTCAGGTCAGGAGCTTCTAGATCCAGCCCAACCTTCTGCAAAGAAGGTCCGGTTTGGCATAACCGATGATGGATTCATTTCTGAGATTGTAGATTATGCTGTGCCCATAAACATGAACAGAACCACAAAAACGTGGATGACATTTATCTCGAGTACCTCACCGAGACAGACGCGTAGATCTCTAGACTGTGCCAGCCAGTCAATTTTCAGCTGTTCAACAATGAAATGTTGAGGTTTGCCGCCAGGATAGGTCGAACTATCAGAGAGCTTCACTACGTGCTGACTAAGATCGTTCTGTTCATATGAAGTTAACAATCTGTTCACCTTTACACTGAAGTTCAGCGAAGTACAGATGTAGTCCGTATGAAAAAGTTGCAGGTTTGCATCGTGGAGTCGGGGCAAGATTTCGTTTCTATCAACAATCAACACCCAGAGTGATATCAATATTATTGATTTCGTTTCCATCAACAATCAACACCCAGAGTGATTTTGTTTCCATCAACAATCAACACCCAGAGTGATATCAATATTATCAAGCTCAACTTGTCTATCACCCTCCTGGCAAATCATGACTGGTGAATCACGACCTTCGTAAGATCGGCAATATGTATAGGTGGCGTCACAGATTTGCAATGAACTGTAAACTAGAAATTTCTGAACAAGGTCACTGAAAGATAGAGAGAGAACGCGGGGAAGAATGAGAAAGGAGAATCACGTAGAATGCCCGCGGAGGCAGAGAGACAGGGAACAAAGAAAAACTCATTGGCCTTAGGTGGGGCTCGAACCCACGGCCTCGGATTTGCGCTCCGACGCTCCTTTCCCATTCTAAATCTTCCCCGCGTTGTCTCTCTATCTATCTTTTTTTTACTCGTCTCGTGAGGCTAGGGCAATCTTAGTCCCTAGACAACTCTCCTCCAGGCAGGAAAAGCGTTTTGCGAGTACCTGGCACGGGCAGCCATCCCGAGTTTGGATCGCTGCAGCCGGAGAGCTAGGCAGGAGCAATCTTGTCGGCTGTGAGACGAAACGAAGTAGAATGATTAGGTTGAGGTGTGGGTCTCAGTAGATCAGTGGTTAGAGCGTCAGAGCGTAAATCCGAGGTGATGGGTTCGAGCCCCACCCGCGGCCAATGATTTTTTTCTTCGTTCCCTGTCTCTCCGCCTCCGCGGGCGTTCAACGTGATTCTCCTTTCTCAAGGTCACTGGAGTTTGAACAAAGAAAATGAAATTAGCAACCTTTCGGTAGAGGTGCACATGCCAGCCTTCCTCAGGTTCTGTGGGTACTGCTAGTCCTGAAAAGGCAAAACCGGCTTCTATAACCTGGCTAGCGGATGGCATGTTCAGTAGAAGCTGCAAACACAGAACATGCGAATTTCTTGCATATCTCAGCCAAACCATCGTTAGGTGTGTTTTTTTTTCATGCTTGAGCAGGTGACTTAATTTAGTATAATTCCAACGAGAGGGTCTAGAAGTTCTTCAAAATAGCGAGAAACTGAAAGCAGTTTGCTGGTATTAGTTGGGGGGTAATTCAGAAATAGATTACTCATGGCATTTGTGGTTGATTTGGGTGAAATGGAAGGAAAATAAGTTTTCAGACGTTTGAGAAGATCGCTTTGCATAGATTGGTGATGATTACTCTGACCTGTTCCCAGCTCAGGAGTCTTCACAGTTTGCCCTCCCTCTCCTTCCTCCCCTCCCCCTCCGCC
>JAOWAR010131082.1:0-11044 GCA_028571005.1 Clathrina lutea | reverse complement strand
TCATAGTACTGTCATCTTGTCATCATAGTACTGTCATCTTGTCATCATAGTACTGTCATCTTGTCATCATAGTACTGTCATCTTGTCATCATAGTACTGAAATATACTTCAACAAGCAGCTCATCTTGTCATCATAGTACTGGGGGAAAAGGAGAAGAAAATCAAAGAGCTAAGCTGACCTGTTTTGAGCGTGTGAATGAGTAAGTGGCCCGACCTCACCAGCACACTGCAGGCGTGCGAGTTGTAGCCATGAAGGACTTATGCGCAGCGTCAGAGTCAAGGGATAGAATTGACTGGTTGAGTTTTTACTTGTGTGTTTATTCTGGTCGGCGGCATTTTGAAGATTGGACTTGTCTCTGCAATTGTTGGCTTGTGAATTTCTTTATGAGAATTCATTGTGGTATTATGGCAAATGTGCAGTCATGGGAAAACTCCGTGTACGTGTTTACATTCCAGATTTGGGCATCTCTTTCCTTACCTTTGCAGCATTGTTGAGCTCTGTGAAGATCGCCATCAACGTCAAAAGCTGCTGGAGCAAAGCTGGCAGAGACGGATTGAGTTCCACTGTGCACACCCTCCGCATCAAGATGCCTTGTCACGTTCTGCAGACTGGTGGCTTGAGGAGGGAATTATCCACCTCGCTGTACCAGCAAAGCACTTTGGAGATTTGCCGTTTACACCCCAGGCCGTGGTAAGTGTAATGAAAGAACCCATTCTTGTAGCTCAACTTTTTGAGCTTTCAAAGTTCATTATTGTAGTAGCTATGCTCTCATGGATGTGTAGGAAGGATTGGTGTCATGGTAACCATTGTTGGATTGTTAATTCCATTTTCATTTTGCTCAGTCTATTGAATTTTGATGATGGAATATGGCTGCGCTGTAGCAGTGGAAGAGAAGGAACTTTCGCTGACTAACGCGGGTCAAGACCTCCACACCATGATAGTGAGGCTAGTAACAATTTACCTGCTTGGTCAGAAGCGATCGGAGTTAGATTGTTCTGTATTATCCCACAGCTTTTGCCACTTCCTGCAAGCGATGGCTACCAAAGGGAGATTTCAGCTAGCAACTTGAAGGACAGCGGTGTTTCATCATATGAGAGCGCGGGTGCCAGCTACCTGACTGATCAACAATCGTTCTCCTCAATCAGCGACAAAGCGAGCTCATCTGTAGATGACCTTCCCGATGCTTTGAAGGAAGATATCACAAACTCCACACAACTACTGCAAGTAGCACTTCAGGTAAATCTTATCAGATTTTTTCTTGGACTTTGTTACACATGCAAATGCTGGTTTACTGCCTATGGCAGGCTAATCCTTGTATTGCCGTTGCCAAGAATTTCCATTATGGCAAATTTAGCGCATGCACATACGGGATTTTTGGGACAGGTATGCGCGCAGAGCGCCATTATATGGCGGGGCGCGTAGTTGCATAGGTCTATCAATGTTCATGCATGTGCATGCATGCTCATGTGCGGTGCTATGCGCTTGCTCAAGGTACAGCCTCCGCATGCACGTACTATGCTACAGCAGGTCTCACTCGACGAAACGTCATCTTGCCAATCAGGAGGCCTCGGAAAAAGTGACTGGGCTCAACTCAGCGGCACTGAATAGGTTCATGTCTATGACTACACATGGCCGGAGACCATTGTGTCGATCGACGAAGAAGAGCTCAGAAAAGGCTGCCTTGGTGAACCACTAGCTCTTGTGATATGCGCACCATTCTGGTGCAAGCATGAAGGAAGAGGCCCTTTGTGGCATCCTTGGACAAGTGGTTTTTCTGAATGTCCTGTGCACATCCATCGTTCAGGCGAGATGCGCCATTGAAATGTTTACGCATGCTGGTCATTTAAATGTTTATGCATGCTGGTCAATTCCTGGCGACACATCATGTTTTGGTGTTCTGTGCTTGGATGTAAATGATCAGTGAAGCTGCCAGGTGGTCATTTTTAAAGTCTGCCTTTGTGTGCCTACGTGCACACATTTGTGTGGAGGGGAGGGCCATCTCTATCAGATTACATTATAGACCCTGAATGACAATCCTTGCTCGAAATGCAGACAGTATGCTATTTTCATTGCAACATTTCATTGCAGCAGGTATAAATGGCATTATGTGTGCTGATCACAGCCTTTTTTGCTTATTGCTGTGCTGCAGGTGATAGGTGCTGCGGCAAAGATGCCATTCACGTTTGAGTGCCAGTTCGGATTATTGCACAAGCTGGTGGACTCGCGCCAGCAGAATCGCCTTGGCAGCACTGTTCATGGTCATTACCTCATGGGCCTGAGCGCAAAGTGAGCTCCTGGATTGTTTACTGTAGATCCAGCTTGCATTGCTCCCAAAGTACCCGATCTGAAACTGTAGAGCCAAAGCTGAGTGTGATTGTGGACATGTTTCTGTCACCCAGGACTGGTGTGGGTCAACACCTGGCAGCACCCATTAGAGGTGTACTGTCATAGTAATCAGTGATTTTTTCACCGTTTTGTTGTGGGCAAAATAAATGGCGAACAGTTGACTTTAGTGTGTGCAATCAGCTCACAGCATGTCGCATTGAGCACCAGCTTGTTTGTCGATAATTGTGGGTGCTGGGTTAGGTTTTGGTTGCTAAATAAATGTACTTCAAAGTTCAAACCTTCCACTCCAACAAAGTAGAACTAGAGTTTGCCTTGGCCACGGAGATTCAGCCAGAAACTGAGAGAACACTGCGCAACCAGGCCGAAGCTGAGCCTGATCAACATTTTTGATGAAAAAAATCTACACTGATTATCTTGACACTGCACCTTTAATAATAATGCGCATGGACAAGGGCCTACCAGCAGGACAACTGGTCCTAACGATATAGGGGCATGGTAGCGGGACAAGACTTGCACAATCTGTAAGGTGGATGCATGGACTACCAGCACAGGACGTCATTTATTTGAAGTGCGCATGCGTAGTGCACCGCGAACAAAACAGTGTTCATCATACGCCCTAGTAAGTACTGTTTCTGTCCCTCTGTCCTTCTTTGATGGAAATGAAGAAGAAAAAGAGCGGGACTAGAGGTCGCAATTTGTCTTTGGGAAGGTCTTCAGATCATAGTTCACTTATTTATGTTTCTCTCCCTGCCTCCTCAGAGTGACCGACTATTGCGAGAAGCCATCATCTCGGGAGCTATTTTTGAAGAACGCCTTCGCTCGGCGGATTGTTCTTGTTGTGGATGATGAGGAGGTCCTTGAGGCAGATTGGGGATATTCACATGCTGTCAACTACGACGGTGAGGTCTTGAGCATTTATCCAAATCTGCTGCGTTGGTCAGGTGTTTCGAGAAGGGGAGGGGGGGGGGTTAATTCCACCTTTTTGTTAGTGTAGGAGAAAGGATACAGAAATTCATTGGTCAATTGTAGTGTGGATCTTGCTAAGCTGCTGTGCTTATACAAAACTGGCTCATCGCATGCAGCTGGCAAAATAAAATGAATAAATAATCCCTTCCATGCCACACGACTGCTTTCAACATTTCTTGAACTGGTGGAGAGCGATTGTAGGATGGCACTGCTGTATAGCGCAATTCTCAGTGTAACATGAGTTTCAGTGTATCATAAGTTTCGCTAAATCTGTTAGCCCTTGCTTGTTTCTTTATTAAACCTAAACTAAAGTTTCCTGCTGCACCACAAGTGGCGTTTTGTGTTCTACTGCTGACTGTTGTACAATGCAAAATAACAATTAGTTTGATATACCATCCCTGTGCGCCTATACACAAGAGTCATGACGCGCATGTTGATGACAGCTGCAGCTGGGCACCACGTCGCAGATGTAGGCAGCCATTAAAACTACAAATCCACCGTAGATCAATGTGAAGTTATGCTTTGGTTCAGTACTGGCACTGGTCAGCACTGAAGTAAAGGTTGTACTAAAATCAGTTGAATCGTTCACTGCTGAAATTTATAATATACCGAAAATTCCATGATAAACAATATGTTATCCTTCCCAACATCCCCAAACATGGAATTGACTTGTGCTTTTTAAGCATGTCTAGCGGGAATGTTCAGGCAAAGCACAGTAATTATGTGACTACTGAAAAGCTTGAGTAGAAAAAGTGTGTGCTCTTGTGCTGATACAGAAGTTCCCGGTAACAGATTCAGTACAGACTCGCTGGATGTAGACAGCGTGCCTGGGCTGGGAGGACAGCTTCTCTGCCGCGAAGGCGTTCTCTACATGACTGTACCTCTCCGCTTCTTCGGCTGGATGCCCTATGAACCTTCACTGGACATTTTCGAGGTTCCTTGCCCAGCTGACCTTTGCTCAGCTGCCAATGATTACCTCAGTCCTCACTACCAGTGAGTCCCTTGATAACAGGTGCCAATTTTGAAATTGACGTGCCCACAGCAAGACTTTTGTTTTGCCTAATGAATACCATCTAAGAAGTTGTTTTGGAGATTCTGTCTGACTTGGATGGGTATCCTGGTCTCAGAGAATCAGAATGAAGCAGAGTCAGAGGTCAGTTTTTCTTGTTGATGTGTTCTTACTTCTTGACAAATGCGCTTGCATTTTCTTCGCAGATCTCCACGCTTGCCTGGCTCAGCACATCAAGATCTCCGGATGGTGGCTGCTGCACTGAAGAAAGAGTCAAGGCTCCTTCAGAGCTCTCTTGACATAAAGTTCGGCTTTCAGTGCAACTTCCAGGACGTGTTTGGAATGCTATCAATCCGGAAGGATGAGCAGCAGAAGTTTGTGAAGACCATCTATGAGGTTTACATCCACAGCTTGTGCAGCAGGTGTGTGTGTGTGTGTGTGTGTGTGTGTGTGTGTGTGTGTTTGTCAAGTGACCTGACCGACTTACCATACGTACGGTAGCAGTACTAAATTGCTATTTTTCAGCTACTCCTGCCCTTCTGTTACGATGTATTGTGTGTCATCACCGGATCTCTTGATAAGGAGCCTGTAAAATCATAATTCTCATCAGTTCTCTAAGTATTCGTGCAACCCCTCTGCGCCTTCAACCTAAAGTAATCTGCATGGAGTTGTGGCTTTATGAACCAGCAGCTACAGTCAGTTCTCCATAGTATGTACAATTTCTCTTGGACTCTGGGGAAACTCAGTAGCACACATTTCCCAAATTACGACGGTGAAGTAGCACAGCAAATGTATCGTTCTTGCAAGTACATTAGTTTATGTAACTTTTTGAGTGCTTTTCAAGAGGAAATGCAAAGTACGATGTGCAGGTGCCTTAGCTAAAACTCATTGTGTACACTCGGCTAATGCGTACTTGAACCCAGCTTATTCTGTACAAATAGCTAGTTGTACCTAGTTTATTCTGTACAAATAGCTAGTACGTAGTTGTACCCAGTTTATTCTGTACAAATAGCTAATGTGTACTTGTACCTAGCCTAGGATGTAACTTGCCAATGATGGACATTCTTTGATCACTGGACGTGATTTCAGCCAGTACGTACATCTCTCCATTACCCCAGTAAGTAGAGCATGCTATCCGATCTTGTGCTTGGAGAGTGCCTGATCGTGCATATGGATCAGCTGGTTGGGATTGTTGCAGTTGTTAAATTATGCTTTGTCTTTTGTGAACAGGTTGGTGGAGCTGGTCGATGAAGACCCTGAGCGAGTTCCGGTTTTCCAGAGGCAGATCTTCAACAGCAAAATCCATTTCCTGACAATGCCGTCAGTCACGCCTTTCCAGCAGTGGTTTGGCGCGACCATGTCAACCAGTGCTGTCACCTTCCTGCACCGAGGAGTTCTGCGGATTGTTACCACTCCAGCAACGTTTGGTGCTGACCACTACCAACCACAACTGAGTCCACTGCTTAGACTACCCGACTGTGTGTCCTTGGAAAGTCTGAGTGAAGCCTAGACAGGGATACCTGCAATATTATACATCCAGTTTCTCGATAATTTCTGCAAAGCAAATTTGGCTTATTCTGCTACATTCCTTGAATTCACAGTCACCTCACGATTGTTGTCTAATTACTTTCTGGTTTTTTAAAACGCTTCCTACATGACCGTGCTCACGAACTTCCAGTGCGCTCCTATGCAACCACAAGCTTTGCAAAATGTACACATCACCTGTATTCATTTTACTGTTTGTCTCAAACTAATATTGATAATTGGTCTGATTGAGCATGTCCACTTATTCTTGTGGTGCAGCCGGACAGGATGAAGATATTGGAGATGCCCTTGCAAGTCCACAGCCCACAGCAACATTACATCATGTGTAACCCCTATCTGCAACATGTCAGTTGATTGAACTCCATTTCAAAAAGCGTCTTTTATTTGCTCGTAGTCCAGGCCTTGGACCCAGGCACACTATAAGAGAATCATCCATAGAAAACCAACTGAGAGTGATAAACTGACCCCAGACTTATTTAGAAGTGATATAAAGGTGTGAATGAGTGAGCGGATGACGGTCACCTTCGCTTTCCACTGTGCAATTATGATAGGTGAACAGTGCGTGCTAGGCAAAAAAAAAAAAAAGAGAAAATTCAGATTATCCACAAAAGACTGTCAACATAAAGATCATAAAAGAATTTAAAAAAAAAAAAATTAAACTTTGCACCAACGAATTATGAATAACATTCTGATGAGAAAAACATGCCCCGTCTTGCCACCGCCAGAGAAAATGACAAAGACAGACACGAAGACACAAGTCCACGTGTGAAAGATGAAACAGGTGAGCCACGAAGAGAAACTAAAGGAAAGACGTGCTCATCGAGAAAGAGAATACAAATCCAGCTTGATTAGCCAGAGCACATGATGCACGCCTCACGGTTCTCCAAGGAGCAGACCATCGCTGCCGTTTCTTGCTCTTTCTGCTCCTTGCTCATATCTCCTTTCTCTTTCTGCAAGTCAGCTAAACGCTGTTGGTCGACGGTGAACTGGATGGCACTGGCAGCCGGTCGAGTGCGCAGATAATACATGCCAGTTTTCAGACCTTTCTTCCAGGCATAGAAGTGCATGCTGGTCAGCTTGCCAAAGTTCGGCTCGGCAATGAAGACGTTGAAAGACTGTGACTGGTCGATGAACGCGCCGCGTGCAGCAGCCATGTCAATCAGTGTCTTTTGGGGGATTTCCCAAATTGTCTTGTACAGCTCCTTCAGGTTGGTTGGGATTTCGTCAATCCTCTGTCAAACAATGATTTCAAGCCATCAGGCAATGATCAACTCTATGTATAAACTTCAGGCAATGATCAACTCAATGTATAAACCATTATCTAGCGCAACATGACAAACCACGGTGTGAAGTCGCGTGAAAAAGTTATCTGTATGCACCGGGTCTTGTTCATTGGTAATGGAACAATCAGGATTACATGACTGACTGAAGTTGAAGTTTCTCCATAACAAAGGGACTCGATCATCTGCTTATGACAAGGCAATAAAGCCCTGCTGCGATGTGCCTCCCTTACCTGAACAGAGCCGTGGTGTGCAATGAGCTTGAGCTTCAGGTCATCGTTCCACAAACCCAACTCCACAAGGTCCTTCAGCAAGTGCTGGTTGACAATCTGGAATGTCGAGCAGAGAAAAGTAAACAAATATTATAGCAGAGCATATGCTCAGAAATAGAAGCATGTTTCTGCAAAAGTCCAAACAATCTGTATCACATTTCAGTAAATGCACAACCAAAAGAAGAGCAGAGCTATGCTCTGGCCTCAAAGTAAGAATGTGCATAGACACCTCAAACGGGAAAACCCCATGAGGAGAGAACGCACAGCAGGCATGAAAGGGGAGGGAGGTGGGCACAGTTTTGAGTCTGAACTTGCAATAAGACAAAAATATGAATACAGGCTTATTCTGACCTGAAACTCGCCGGAAAGCACGCGGCGAGAATACACGTTAGAAGTGTATGGCTCAATGGACTCGTTGTTCCCGAGAATCTGAGCAGTGGACGCAGTTGGCATGGGAGCCAAGAGAAGACTGTTCCGCAAACCATGCCTGCCAAAGACGAATGAAAACAAACAAACAAACAAGTGCCGTCATTGTCATGAGTCCACCGTACCACTAACAGCAAGTTGCCATCAACTCTCGAGAACCAGATACACACCAACCTCGACACTGTTGACTGTGATTTTATTGTTCAATCCCATTTATCGCCTTCTCAGGAGTGAAGAGCCAAAAAACTACACATGTACAACAGGAGCACAGAAAGTCTAAGTTATTTCATAATATATTACTTACCATCCTCCCCTTGCATACATCCACTCACCTTGCAATATTCGCCTTGAGGGTCATCCAGTCCCAGCGATCAGTCGGCTTTACGTTCCACAAATCATACTGAAGTTTCTGTTGAAACAAACACAGCAACAGCAGCAATGAAGAAAGAGAAAGGTTGTGTGGAGAACTCCTACCCTAGACAGGCTGTACATGCAAGGGTGGAGAAGAGCTTTGACTCTCTCAAGGGAAAGGAATCTCAACAAAAGGTAAATAAATACCAACAGCTATCCTGAAAGGTGATAGAGACACCAAACCACACCGATTTCCTGTAAGTCGCACGATTAATGTGTAATATCGGCCGAATTTCTATAATTGCCTGCATGCACCAATCCATTGTGAATGACAATGCACTGACATGTCAGGAATCATGTAAATGTCATCCCCCCCCCCCAAAAAAAAAATATTTATAATAATAATAGAAGAAAAACCATGGTAACCACCAGTGCCTTTATGAGATAAAACCCTCTATCTCTCACGGACGAGGTAGCCAGACCACAACAGTTGGCAGAACTTTGTTGAATGGAAAAGCATATTAGTTGCAACACTCACCCCTTGGCTGGCTGGTGAGCCGTCGTAACTCTCATACATACCCTCCTTCTCAGCAAGTTCACACGATGCCTACAAAATGACGAAAGGCAAAGAGATACAGCAACTGTTAGAAAGATGCTAAACAGGCACAAGGTGAAAGCTGAATGGAATTAAAAGTTAAAAATTTAAGATTAAAAAAAAAAAAAACTAAAAAAACTTTAAAAATCTACCGATTTCCGCACGATTTGGAAGCTACAGCAGCAGAGAAATCTACAAGTGTATGTCTACGATTTCATTTCATCAGAGAAGCGTGAGGGGGGAAAACCAGCTAACAGAAAAAATATGGTTGAACAGTTCTGACAAGAGAAAGACTTTGTCATCTGACCACAACGGCACAGAAGCTTTCACATATACCTCGACGCCCGCATGGTAGATTGTTTCGAAAATGGCAACATTGAGCTCTTGTGCCTCAGCACTGCAGAACGGATAGCGCATCAGCATGAACGCATCAGCAAGGCCCTGATGGGAGTGAAAAGATTATGCAGCCAGTTAGTTAACAAAGTGAAAACACTGGAACACACTCTTTCTCCCTCTCTCTCTCTCTCCCTCACACTCTCCATCCCCCTTTTCTCCCCGAAAGACAACCCAGTTGCTAACACCCATTCAAAGCATAGGGTACATCCAAAAAGTCCAGCGGTGAACATTGCTCATATTCGCAGCACAACCACTCACAGGACCAGCCTGGCCATACCTGAACACCAATGCCAATTGGGCGGTGGCGAAGGTTGGAGCGCCGTGCCTGACCAGAAGGCAAACAAAAAAATATGCAAGAATTGCTCCAAGCGCACAATGTTCCCATAGTTGGGTAAAAGCCAAGTTAGGGCGAAACAGCACTGTTCGTTGCCCTTCCGACCAAACAAAAGATTGCTAAAATGTCTGACAGATTTGCCACTTGGTGGTGCAAGGTGACAGGCAAACATACAGAGTGGGGTGATACCACGCAAGGAGTCAAAGAATAATCCGTTTCAAAGCATGCAAGGGCTCCTCCAAGCTCACCTGCTCCACTGGGTAATAGTTTATGTCGATGATCTTGTTCAGGTTGCGAGTCACGACCTGAAATGGGCAAACAAAACGACAAGTGTGTTTCTATTTAAGATGTCCAACGGAAAGTCACGAACGGGACACATGGGAGAGCTGAGAGGGCAAACATGAGCTAAATGACCGAGACACAAAATGTGACAATGAATAAGACTCCCTACACAGGACGAAAAGCAAAGTAGAGACTTCACATTTCCTGTACCGCTTCTGAAACCAACTTGGCCAGTTTGTGACACAATCTGCCATTCTGCCTTGAAGTAACAGAGCACACCTGAGGGTCGCTGTTCATAACACACACACACAGTACACCACAGGGTCGCTGTTCATAACACACACACACACAGTACACCACAGGGTCGCTGTTCATGGCACACCCTGGAAGGAACCTTTGTTCACTTTCTAGTCAGACCTCTGCTCTCTTGCCTCTCACCTTGGCAACTTGGTGCAGCTTGTCAAAGTCGTACGACCTGTCTGCTCGCACAAACATGTTGACAGCAATTGAAGCCAAGTTGCACACGGCAACCTTTAAACAAATAAACAAACACACCATTAGAAGACCATTTGTTTCAACATTGACAAATTGTTGGACAGACGTGGTGGTTAGTTGAGGGGCGGTGAGGTACAAGGCACGCAGGCCACGCAGACGTAGAAACAGTGATATGGTGTGGTGACACCAACACAGAGGGTCAGCCTACGACGGTTGTATGCATGAAAGCGTCAGATGCTCCCCTGGGCAAATGGCAGAGATGATCGTGGGTATGGTCAATCATTATGAGTGAAGCTTCAAGGAGGTGAAGACAAGCAGAAGGGGATAAAACAAGGCACCGTACTAAAAGGAGAGCTTCCACCACAGAAAGAGCGGCAGTGAGTGGACTGTGGTATGTAAGCACCTTCCACGAAAACCAAGGTATGGGCACAAGAAAAGACAGTCCGTGTTCCCACTGACAGTGGCTGTCCAAGGAGACAAGACGTGAGATTTCCCTGTCCTTCCATGACCCAGAAGGGATCGAGTGGCAAGAAGTGTTTGAGAATTTCTTCGTTAACTACTACAATTTGCTACACAAATCATATAGCCATTTATCGAGCGAGTAACACACTGGGCTTAAAGAAAGCGTGACAAGTGAAAAAACGACTTGGAATAGCGAGTACCTCATCACCACAAACTTGACAACGATGAAAACTCATGTTGCGACGAAAAAGCATGCCGCTGGTAAGAAGCGACGGGAGCAATCC
>JAOWAR010130971.1:0-11862 GCA_028571005.1 Clathrina lutea | reverse complement strand
CTGGGCTTCTTCAGCTCTGAGAGCTGAAGAAGCTCAGTGGGCGAAACGTTCTCTTAAATATTGTCTTTTCCCTTTCTGAATAAAGTTAACAACCGTTGCTGAGGCGCTGTTCTTCGCATGTGCTTGCAGAGCAGTGTCTTTTCTATCGACTTCGAGAGAAATCCTGCTTCCTTACAAATGGCATTTACTGCGCTTTGTGCCGTGCTTTTTTTTGTCGACATGCAGAGTATCGCACAATGTTGTGTTCCGCACTGCAGCAATCGTCGAAGTGGGTGCAAGTGGGTTTTGATTCCCCATGCGGACGGAGGCTTTGCCAAGCGTCGGCTTTGCCAAGCGTCGGCTTTGCCAAGCGTCGGCTTTATGGATGTGAAGGGCGAGCGGGCTTTAGAGGGACGACCTCCTGTTGCAAGAAAGTATCATATCACCGTCTTCCTTCTGACAAGGCACTGCTGAGAGATTGGGTTGTGAAAATCCGTCGTAAAGTCTTCCCGTCAACAGCAACTCCTGCGTATGTGGCGTGCATTTTTCCGCCGACATTGCAGGCAGAAAAGGGAATGTCTGAGACACTTTTCTGTGGACGCAACGTCCAAGGCACCGTCGAACGAAAAGCGCACAGGCAGCGGAAGCAGGAACGGGGCACTTTTCTTACAGCTCAGGCAATTAAGAGTCGATGGTGGAGCCGTCACCATGTCTGAGAGATAACACCTTTGCCCACCTTTTGACAGGTCATTGTGCTGCCGTGGAAAGCTCAGCCGTTGAGGAAAGGGGGAGCTAGTCACACGATGACAGTTTTTCCTCTATGCAAAAGCTTATCGCAAGTGAAATGGCTTTCTTGAAATTGAATCAGCAGCTGGACGCAGAGCAGTGCCAAAGGAGGATACTGGAAGCAGAGTTGGAGTCTACACGATCAAAAGGTGCTCAAACTCGAATGGCTCTTGAGAAAACACGCATGTAGTTCTCAAAATTACAGAAAAAGCCTGAGCTTCTCAAGTTTTACACAGGACTATATGCCGATGCCTTACAGCTTGCGCTTGAAGTCATGGGTGATGCTGCCCACAGTCCTTGCCGGCCTACAATGGTGGATACTGACAACTTTCCGATGACTCCAGACTGGGCGCAGGCGAGCACTGCAACCTTTCGACGATTTTTTCCTCTCTAGCTTTGATGCAGATCAGACATGATTTTCCGGAGAAAGACATTGCTGAACGGTTTGGAGTCCACCAGACAACTGTTTTGAGAGCTTTTTCATCTTCGACGGAAGCGTTAGATTGCTGTTTCAAAGAAGTTGAATTTTGGCCAAGCAAAGCCTATGTGCAGGAACACATACCAGCGAGTATCCGTGATCAGTACCGATCCATTCGTGTCATCATCGGTTGTGCAGAGTTACTAATTGAAAAACCACGAAACCCGACGCACAAGCACGTACATGGTCGTCCTATAAGAATCATAGCACTGTGAAGTTTCTTCTTGGAACCACCAACAATGGAGTGCCTTGTTTTCTCTCAGATTGCTACGGTGGAAGAATTTCTGACAAGGAAATCACAAAAGGGTCTGGTCTTCTTGACCCATGTCAATTTGAGAATGGAGACTCCATCATGGCAAAGAAAGGCTTTGAGATTGACGGCCTGCTAGCTGGGACTAACTGTATCGATTTGAATATTCCATCCTTTCTTCAGAGCCTCAAGAGAGCAGTTGGAAGAAGCAGAAATCATTGAAGCATGGCATATCGCTTCTCTTCGTGTGCAGGTCCAGCGAGCTATCAAACAAATAAAGAATTTCAACTTTAATGTTTGACTATATTCCAGCAAGTTTAGTCACCAAATCCAGTCATAATGTTAGAAGTTGCGCCTTCCTAACTACGCTCATGCCTCCGCTGGTGCCTCCACCTGTCTCTGTGCCTTTCTCCAAGTAATCTGTACCTTTTCTCCCAGAGATTTTGTCCCTCTTGTCTCCATGCAGAGTTTTTCTGGTCATCCTGGCATTTCCACCTTAGTTGTTTGTTCAACTTTGTTGAGGAGCAAGTAAAAGGTTCATAAGGATGTTATGATCAGGCCCGTCGGTCGTACTTCCTTCCCCCTTATCATTTTTCTCCTTAATGTTATCATTATCATTGTTTTTATGATGGAAGGCCTCAGGAAAGTGCATGGCGCAGTAGCAGTATGCTCCTCTACTCCAGTTTCCACCAATGACGTTATTGAGGGAAAGCAAAAGAGACAAAGGTTTATTGTGTCGATATAGCAAGTGAGTATTGGCTGGCCATAATGCTATAAGAATACTGTTCGCAACAATGAAACTGCCAGTATTTGTAGCATTTGTAGCATTTGTAGCTTCGAGTGCCGAGGAATTGATCATGAGACACAGATATGTCTGGCAAAACAGAAATAAAGCTGACCTGATTAGGGTAAGAACATCACATAAACGTTTCCTTTTCCTTGTCATAAATTTGATGTGCAGTTTTGGAGTTGAGGTGTCGTGAGTTTGTGCATGTTTATGTTTTTGAGACTTCAGTTAAGACCCCAACTGGAGCAGATGCTTTGGGAAAAATTTTCTTAAAAGAATGGATTTTCTCCTCTTTCTGACTAGTGTCAAATTAGCATCATGCAACTTGAGCGGGAAACTAATTCAGGGCACATGCACTTGAGATAAAGTGATTGAGCTTGAGGTGAAACTTTCTGAATGCTTCTCTCCCTGCATGCTTGAGGTGAGACTTTCTGAATGCTCATCTCCCTCCAGCTCTTTCGTTGAAGCTTGAGCAAGAATACTTAGCCTTTTCTTTTTTACCAGGTGGGCTTCTATTTCAGTGAAGTTATCCAGTGAGCCCAGCAGATTACCAAGGCCTGAATTTATAGAGATTTTTTCAATGCGTGTGTATTAGTCATTTTAGCACTCCAGTTACCTTCATTGTAGCCGGTATCCGTTTCCCATGCTTCAACCAGGCCTGAACTGCCAGCTGCCTTCTCACTTTACTCTTTCTAGACTCCTGGGTTCTCTCAAGCTAGCACGCACAGCGATGACAGGAACAACAATCCACTCCTGGTTGGTTTTCTTTCTTCCTTTCTGATTGCTTAGTGTTCAGTGTCTTTTTCTTTCGTTTTCCTTTTTGGCCGTTGTTCGTTGTTTGTCTTTCCTTCAGTGCCACGTGTATGTGCTCTTCCTGTGTACACTAAGCTTGCAAAGAATAAGAGAGCATGCGCACGCACTTGGACTTGGGCATTGGTAGAAGTTTTTCTTTGCTGTTTCCTGACACAGACACCAAATGCATCACGTTTTTCTTCCTTCACTTCTGTGCTGATCTTCCTGTATTCTTTACAGGGAAACTAATGTGGACTTTCAACTATTACATTTGTCAGGTCTTAATTTCTTGTATCTGTTTTTATTTTCTATTTTTGGAGGAGCAAAGATGAACAGGTGGTGGTTCCTTTACTATTTTCCATGCTGTACC
Organism: Clathrina lutea; assembly: GCA_028571005.1. Classification (NCBI taxonomy): domain Eukaryota; kingdom Metazoa; phylum Porifera; class Calcarea; order Clathrinida; family Clathrinidae; genus Clathrina; species Clathrina lutea. The sequence continues at coordinate 8,420 of JAOWAR010130971.1, read as the reverse complement.
TGATAGTTCAGACTATCAAGCAGTCCTTTACAGTACTGTAGTAAAGTGCAGCGCAGTGTCTTTTCAACCCATCATGGTAAACATCTTTTTTAATGACATTACTTATCTCTTTTTGTCATCCTTGTCCATAGTTTTTGTGTATACTTGAATGACTGTTTCACCAGCTTTGCTTATTAGCATTGTTTGTATCTGATTGTGTATAACTAATGAACATTGGACTACATCACTTTGTCTTACCGCTATGTACACCTGATTATTTGCCTTTTCGAATATTTATAGAGTTGCTTCGTTGCTAAAAGGCAGTACCGCAACTTAGCTAGAAAACAAGAAGAAAGGTAGACCTGGCTTGACATGTAGCAGGAAACGATACAAAATGAATGGGCTATGTTAGGGGAAAGTTTATTTACGCAACGGTGTCGCATGGAAACAATATTATGATGGTCAACCACAGGGAAGAAATGGTAAGATGTAAAAAAATGTAAGTTCAAGATAAGGAAACTAATCTTCTGGTGAGCGCACTGTCACAAAAATGTCGTGTGATTTAATGACGTGGGACGTGTAGGTGACAATCTGGGTGTGAGGCCAATATGGCGGAAGTGCATGTGTGCCACGCTGCAGGCATGCGGGGGAGATACCTCGTGCTTGCTAGATCGATTTCTCTCTCTGGCTCTCTACCTTCCCCTTTCTTCGCGATGCTAGTTCTCTTCTTTGTGACCTTTTTTCTCGTTAGTCCTTGACTCCTCTTCAACACTAAATCTTAGCCTCTGCCTGTTGTGTGTGGCCGTGGCAGAGATGGGGCTTCTATAACAGCTTGGTGCCGAAACTACGCGGATTTTGTGGCGTTGGTAAGGTCGGACCGGTTTCCGTTGTGTGTGTGGCCAAGTGCGATTGGGATGAAGATTGACAAATTCCTGAAGCCATTCAGGGGTAAGGGCGACGATTGGGAGGCCTTCTGGAACAAGTTTTGTGTTCTAGCGTCCATCCAGAATTGGAATAATGAAGAAAAGCAATTGAAACACTTTCTGCTCTTTCTGGACTCTGACGCCTCTTTAGTTTACTGCAAAATGGATGACTGAAGCCAGCAAGCACAAGAGGGACAACGTCTGCAAGAAGATGTAAGAGAGCTTTTGTGTGAATAAGGCGGACGCGTATCGTCAGTTCGTGTCGCGGTCGCTCCGGGTGGATGAGTCCGTTGACGCTTATGTCGCGGACCTTCAGCGTCTTGCGGAGCTGGCAGGTCACGCCACGGCTGACGACTTGGATCCCATTATCATCGAGCAGCTTCTTGCCGGCCTGCCACTGGACTTTGCTCGTGAGGTGCACTTGGCGATGGCCGGTAAGGCTTGTATGTTAACAGCATGCCTTGACATGGTTCGTGCGCTGCGTAGTGCGCAGTCTGCCTCGTCGTTGTCGGGGTCCGCTTCTGTTGTGGCGGCTGTGGCAGCTCCTGCCGCTGCTGCTTCGTCTTCCTCTCAGTGTAACGGACGTTTGCACCGTGACCATAGCAATGCGTTATGCTTCCATTGTAAGCAAGTGGGGCACGTATGGAAGAACTGCCCAGAGCGTCGGTCACGCAGTCAATCCAGTCAACCTTCTGGACCCGTTTTGTGTCACTTTTGCAACCGTGCTGGCCTCATCATGAGAAACTGCTCTCTCCAGAAGGAGTGGGTCGACAGTCAGAAGGGAAACGTTGCTGCAATGGCGTCGGCCGAACCTGCCGATAGTCTGCCGAAGTCGAACTTGTCTGTGTCGTCGCACAGCGCTTGAACTTGTTTGTGTACTGTCACAGGGCAAGCGTCGCTGACAGCGCTTCCAAGGATCTACATGGATGTCAAGCGTGTGGAGAGATCGTTGGAGGAATCGGGCCATCGTGCGAAGGCTGTTATCGATGTGATAACAGCATGATCCTGATGTCCACGGTGCGCCTGCCTGTGTTTTGCCCGGCTTGCTGTAGCCCAAGAGCACAAGCACTCCACGCCGGTCTGCTTAAGTTTGGATTACCGTCATCTGAATGACTTGATCGTGTCCAATCCTGGCACAACATCTCCTGTTTGTAAAGAGACATTCAGGGAGTGGCGTGTTGTTGGTGATGCCGAGCACGAGCTCTTGGACATTCGCAAAGCTTATCTCAATGTCTGGATTCACCCTGCTCTTCTTCGGTTCCAGACTGTCATTTGGCGTGGAGAACAGTACGTCTTTACCCGCATGGGCTTTGGCCTTGCGATTTCGCCGAAGTTCATGGACATCCTCATCCTAATCCAACTACCTGGGTTCGTTTCCCGGTTCGCCCATCGATTTTTTTTCTTTCGTTCTCTCTCTCTTTCATGTTCGCGTGGGTAGAAAGAGATTTTATTTCTGACATCCTCATCCGGTGGATGACGCGGCTTTGGCAGTGGACCTTTTTGTGGACGACTTGCGGACACCCAACCGTGATACACCGGCCGTAGAGACTGCTCTCAAGTCGCATGGCGTACCTACAAAGCCGTCTGTGCCGTTACTGCAGGCCCGCGTACTTGGCTTGTAGCTATCCACATCTGCTGCGGGTGAAATCCGCTGGAAACGCCGTGATGTTGACTTGACCTTCGAGCCACTGACCAAGAGAGCACTTTTCCAGTGGTGTGGTCGCCTAGTTGGTCATTATCCTGTCTGCTCATGGTTGCGCCCTGCTCGCAGTGTTCTGAAGCGTATTGGATGTGAACAAGGTGATTGGGATGAGCCAGTGCCGGCTTCTCCTTGACCAAGGTCATGGCACATGACCCAATTCATGGAGTTTGGACAGTGCCATCTTCTGATGACCGCGCGCGGAGTGTGTGATGCGATGAGCCAAACCTGGCTATTGGGGCATCGTTGTATGTGTCTGGCAATGTTGTCGAGGACTGTTTCTGGTTGTGACCTGCATCTGATCATTGACACAATGTTGCCGAGCTTGATGCCGTGAAAAAAAAGGCTTAACTTTGGTTGTCAAATGGCGTGCTCCCCGTGTTACTCTCATGACAGACTCGAAGACAGTTGCCGCTTGGCTTGAGCAAGTTGCTGGCAACGTGCGCCGTGTCAAGACTGGTAGCTAAAATGAGATCCTTGTACACTGATGTCTCGAGATAGTCGAGGATCTAACTGCATCTGCCAAACTAGTTGTGACGGGCAAGTGGTTCCAACTGAGCGCAATATCGCTGATCGCTCGACTCGTGTACCGGTGGCTTGGCTTCAGTGGCCTGAACGGCAATGTGCTGACGTTGACACTGTTGCCGCTGTTTCCTCACCACCTTGGGAGCTTGCCCTGCTTTCCCTCAGCCGAATTCAGCGCTGTGATGTGATCATGTCGACGATTGATGAGCTGCTGGCTGGTCTCCACGTCACTGCACCGGCCTTTGCCAAAATTCGTTACCAGTTGCACACTGATGGAGCTTTGCTGAATCGTAGTGTCAAACTCCCTGTGGATGATGACATCTCTGTACCAGTACTGCTTCTGACCTAGCATCCCAAGCTGTCAATGCTGTTCATGAGATAGTTAAGAGCCTCAGAAAAAGGAAGATAGATGCGGAATCCCGACCTGCGCGGCAAAGCGCCTAACCAGACGAGAGCCGCAGTCGCAACTGCCAGACCAATCCGCCAGTTCAAAACAACTGGCTTCAAGGCTGGCCATGCTCATCTCGCCTGACACCAGGATGGGTCCGAGAAACCAGAAGAGTAGTGATAGATCGATAAGAAAGACAAGCAGAAACGGGGAAAGAGCGGCCAGGATCCATAAGGGACGGTGCTAGGAAGGGAGAAAGGCTGCAGCTAAATGCACCAGATCCTACCTTGGCTTAGGTAATGAGTGAAGGGGAATAATATATCAAACAATGAAGTAGACAAGAGCCTCAGAAAAAGCAAGATAGATGCAGAATCCCGACCTTCGCGGCAAAGCACCTGGCCAGACGAGAGCTGCGGTCGCAACTGCCAGATCAATCCACCACTTCAGACCAATCCGCCAGTTTTTTTACTGGCAGATTGGTCTGGCAGTTGTGACCGCGACCCTCGTCTGGCTAGGCGCTTTGCCGTGCAGGTCGGGATTTAGCATCTATCTTCCTTTTCCTGAGGCTCTTGCCTATCTCATTGTTTGAATTATTATTCCCCTTCACTCATTAGCGAATGTTGTTCATGTCAACACTGGCCATGCCCGCTGGGAGGTTATGTACAAGTTCCTCCGCTCCCGTTGTTATTTCGTGGGCATGGTAACTGCCTGCCAGGGGCATGTTTGGTGCTGCCAGCAGTGCAGTGCAGCCAGTTCCCGGTCTGGTCCATCTGTGTCCCGTCTGCGACCTGATATCCCTGGTGGTCTCCCCAATGTTGTGTTTCGGACACTTTTAAGCTGGGCTTGGAGCGCAGTGGTTAGTTTCAATGTGTCTTGATGTGTGTCGATGCTTTTACCAAGTGGACCTAAGTTGCTCCGTTGCGCCATCACGATGGAGGCTGTGTTGCATAGGCGTTTACTGCTATGTGCTGCCGTTGGGGTCCACCTGAGATTGTCCGTCTGGACAATGGGCCTGAGTTCATCAATGACATTTTCACCTTATTGTTTCACAGGTTTAGTGTACAGATTCATATCTGCAATCGGAGGGCAATGTTGAGCCTATGAACGGCACGCTACTCACTTTGATGCGGAAAACATTGGAGCACACGAACGACTGGCAGGTGGAGCTAGACATTCTGTTGTATTATTACCAGATGCGCCCCCATTCTGCTATTGGCATGTCACCTATGATGAACTGGCATCCTCGGCGCTTTTGTGTTTCTTTAATGCTTATTTATATATAATTAATGACAAATCTCTTATATTTCTTATCACGTTTCATGCTTAATGGATGGCATGACCAACCTTTTATCGCTATATTTTTGAAGCATGGTAGCACTAATTATCGAGAAAGAACTTATGGCACCCGGTTAACTTTCCTTGGGTAATCAAATTCATTTTCTTTTTCCATTCGGTACGTGTCGTACTACGATGTTGCTCGTATGTCGGAGCCTACGGATCGCAATGACGAGCTTTGGTCCTTCCATACGACACGGTCGAACCTCGGTTCTGTGTAGCACTGCGATGTGGCTCACATGGCGGAGGCTACCAACCGCAATGACCTGAGCTGGAATAAACTGATGAAGATTGAGAAGGAGAGAACGAAAGACAGAGAGAGACCTAGGATTTCAAACTGAAACTAACAATGAAATTGAAATTCTCCGAGAAGAAATTGAACGATCAAGTATTCACCGTGGGTCGCCGCACTCTCGTCGCGAGCAGGAAGGCTTCCACCAAGTTTCCATTTCTTCTTCCGCAATCGATTAGCATTATACGGCGACCGAGCGTGATCATGACGTGTCCATGCGGCCGGCGCTGCGAATTTTGCCCCGTTCCTCGTACCCGGGCAATAATTGCTGAATCGGTCTAATGCTCAGACCACCGTACCGGCTCAGAAAGGTCGGTCTCATGGCGACCTTTCTTTCCATACGACACGGTCGAACCTCGACTCTGGGTAGCACAACGATGTGGCTCGTATGTCGGAGCCTACCGATCACGATGCCCTGAGCTGGAGTACACTGATGAACATTGAGAAGGAGAGGATGAAAGACAGAGAAAGAAAAGCCCAGGATTTCGAACTGAAACTATCAATGAAACTGAAAATCTCCCGGAAGAAAGTGAACCATCAAAAGTATTTCTTTTCACCCTTCCCGGTTGACACAGACCGGATTTGAGCCTGCAAGAAAACGGGGTGTAGCTGATGGAAAATCGCGGTGTCTATTCCTCAGACCAATCCACCGGCTCAAAAAAGTCGGATTCATGGGGAGCTTTCCATACGGCACGGTCAAACTTCGGCTCTGTGTACCGCTGCTAAATAGCACACATGTCGGAGCCAACGGATCGCAATGACCTGAGCTGGAAAAAAACTGATGAAGATTGAGAAGGAGAGGATGAAAGATGGAGAGAGAGAGAGAAACCCGGGATTTCGAACTGAAACTATCAAGCCAACGGATCGCAATGACCTAAGCTGGAAGAAACTGAAAGATTGAGAAGGAGAGGATGAAAGACAGAGAGAAAAACCCGGGATTTCGAACTGAAAATATCAATGAAACTGAAAATCTCCGGAAAAAATTGATCAATTATATTTCTTTTCTCCATTCCCGATTGACACAGGCGAGATTCGAACCTCCGACGAAACGGCGTCCAGCCGAACGGAAATCCCGGTGTCAATTGCTCGGACAAATCCACCGGCTCAAAAAGGTCGGTTACGTAGGCATGGCGAGCTTTGGTCTTTCCATACGACACGGTTGAACCTCGGTTGCGTGTAGCACTACGATGTGGCTCGCAAGTCGGAGCCTGGGGATCGCAAAAGGTCTAAGCTGTAATAAAGTGAGGAAGACTGAAAAGGAGAGGATGAAATACGGATAGAGAGAAACCCGCGATTTCGAACTGAAACTATCAATGAAACTGAAAATCTCCGGGAAGAAATTCAACCATCAAGTATATTTCTTCTCTCCAATCCCAATATACCCACACCGGATAGGAACCGCCGGCGTAAAGCCGAACGAAAATCCCTGTGTCAATTGCTCAGACAAATCCAACGGCTCAAAAAGGTCGGTTTCATGGCGAACTTTGGTGTTTCCATACGACACGGTCGAACCTCGTTTCTGTGTGGCACTACGATGTGGTTCGCATGTCGGAGACTACGAATCGCAATGACCTGAGCTGTATTACCTTTTTTTCTCCATTATAAGCACAGATCTCCAAGAAAGCCCGTCTCCAATAAAGGCACATGGCTTGAGTCTGTTGGGAAAAGAAAAGGCGCAGTCTCCAGCAAGGCACATGCAAACTGCTGCTGCCCCTGCTCGTGGATACCGTCATCTTTGCCTTGTTTCTCTGCTTCTGTTGGGATTGTGGGTACGGTACTCGGTTCTTACCACAGTGCTCTTGACAATAATAATTATAATGGCACACCCTCCAATAAAGGCACATCTGTATTAATAGCCCTGTCGTGGCATGGTTTGAAAAAAGAAAGTTGGTTTGCTTATAATAGAGAAAATACGGTAAAGTTATGAAGATTGAGAAGGAGAGAATGAAAGACAGAGAGAGAGAGAGAAGCCCAGGATTTCGAACTGAAACTATCAATGAAACTGAAAATCTCCGGGAGGAAAATGAACCACTAAAATTACCTTTCCATTCAGCAGCTCCGTGTAACTTGGGGTGTCTACAACGCCCGACTCCCGGTCGATTGAACGACGTGCTTTGGCTCATGTGACTTACCATTTTTTGTCGCGGTCGGGTAGCGCAGCGCTTAGGTGTGGATCCTGCGAATAAGTATGCTCATCTTTGGATTGGTCCATATTATTGCCCGTTCGGACTGCAAACGTGGCACTCTTCGCTTTGCGGCAATTCGGTGAGTTTGAGTAGTGCGAATCTCATACATGTACATGTACAGATGCGCAGTGATAGGGAGAAACGCCGACCAGTACAGCTAGCTAGTGATCTATTTCTTTGGAGAAGAGACCCATAATATTCATTGATTGATCTATTTCTTTCGCAGCTGACGACAACCCGACAAACACGAAAAGGAGAACGGACCATCAGAAGAAAGAACCCCGGGCGTGTCACTGTGCCATGGCGACAGTCAACAACCTCCGAAGATCGAGTTGGACATTCCTGGCCGCTTACCTGACAGTAAGCTTTTAGAGTGAGATTATTAACGCCTTTGAGATCCTTCTTGTCAGAAGAGCTCTGCGTGTGATTGATTTGCTGGGCCCCAAAATGTGGGATGCATTGACCACATGCTATGGTTGGCAACATATCACCGGAGAACAAACGCTGGCAAAGTCAACTTCCGAACTCAGATAATGTGTATCGGTTATTTTTATCAAAGCGTACTTCACTTTAACCAATCTTTAAAGGGACACTGTCACGGTCACCGGACCCTGCGCACGTGCATCACTGTTTGTGCACGTGCCAGGCGGTTCGCGACCAGTCGACGTCGACTCGCGGGCCAACGCTCCCATACGCGTGTAGACTTCTACGGGCCTACAGCACAACAGCACGACTTTGAACATGAGCGAGACAGCGGGATGCTCAGTGCAGATTTTCCCTTTCATCAGTCAATTCGCTGAAGTTTTTGTCCCGACGTCCGGATACATTATGTTTGTTGGAACAGAACGATGTCCAGGAGTGTTTTCCCTACGAGGTGTTTTCAAAGTACACCTCAGTTAGGACATTCTAGGTGTTTCCAGGTGTTTCCTTGATCTTGGGGACCCTCCCCAAAACCAGAAAGTAGATCAGTGAGGAGGAAGAGATGTTTTTCTGACGTGAATGGCGATTGAGTGAAGAAAAAAAGAAAAGAAAAGGTCATCAGAAAGCAGAGCAGTGAGGAAAAATTGCTTTCTTGAAGTGAGTGGCGATCAAG
>JAOWAR010130860.1:0-11862 GCA_028571005.1 Clathrina lutea | reverse complement strand
GAGTAGCACCAACTTTGGCCGTGCCTTGACTGTGCTTTTGTACATATTATAGCTCTACCTCTTGAGGCGTTGAGCTCTCTTTGCGGGTTGGGCTCTTTTCTTCTAAGCCTGTATATATATTTCTGGTAGACGGCACAATCAATAAAATACGAAAAACAGCGGCAAACTCACTCCTGTAAGTCATTTCTCAACAGACACTCTCGTCCATTCTCATCAGGTTGGTACAAATGGAAGATACAGAATATCAGTAAAGAGCCAAGTTACTTGTTGAGAAATGACTTCCAGGAGTAAGTTTGCCGCTGCCTTTCGTATACATACACACACACGTCCATGCACAAGAATGTGATGAAAGTGACCGAACAATAAGAATGATCCTGAATGTCATGGCAACACAAACTGTAAAATTGGAGGCACAAAGAATCTTCAAGAGCACGCATGGAAATATTTCTGCAAAGAAAACAAAATTGTGCTGCTCTTTTCTCCAAAGGTTCATGGCAGCATGCCTCACAGCATGCCTCACCAATGAACCTACTTCACATTTTAATATCCACCATAGCAAGACTGCGGCCGCCAGTTGAAAGCCAAACACGGCCGGGAACATTACGGTCAATGTGAATCCCTGATGGATTGGCAATGTATTCTCCTCTGGTGCTTTGCGTGATTTCAGTCCAGGTTTTGCCAGAATCCGAGCTGAAGTAAGTAGAGGGAACAATGTCAGAATCCTTTGAAGCAAACACTACAATCGTGTCATCATGAGCATCTACAAAAGGACCAGGCATGCCGTAGAGCCAGGTGAAGTTTCCGGGAACGACAGACCATGACTTGCACCAGTTGTGGGTCACCTGCAGAGAATCTCCTGGATGGTAGTTTTGTGCAACCAGCGCGAAAAGAGTTCCCGCTGGTGCCTTGTTACTTCCAGCACTGGCTATGTCGCCGTTAATTAAACCACTGTCGTACGGCTGCTTTTCACATTTCTGCCACGTTTCGCCTCTGTCGCGTGAGTACCATATGCCAGAGTTGTCCAACTGCCACCAGCGGCCGTCCTTGTCCATGGCATCATTCACCAGATGACCACTCGGTGCCCAGTAAGACCCGATGAAGCCAACGGGTGGTTGTGACTTGACAACATGCCAAGACTTGCCACCATCGGTGCTTCGTACCATGCCACCTCGAAGGTCGTGTGGAAGAGTCTTGTTGCTAAACCATCCCCAACCGGTCGTCATGAGCATGTCGTCAGAGTTGTCGTCAGCAGCGATAAGATTAACTAAGGGGATACACCGGTCAATGCCAGTCAAATTGGCCGCATCAGTCATTGTCCATGTTTTGCCACCGTCTTCAGACTCAACCCATTGTCCACAGCCCCATCCTTGGTGGTTACAGTTAGTGCGAATCGTGCTGGGCGACTTGAAGACAGCCATGTGGCAGTAGTCAGTCACCCAATAGGCTCCACCTGGCTGTCGGTCAAAAAGCGACCACTTGACTTGCCCGCCGTCCAACCAGAATGCTGACAGGTCCATCACACCAACCCAGACATCAGTTTTCGACCACGGGATGTTCTGAGCTGCGTATGTGCACACTTCACCGAACCCGTCTGTCAGTGCCTCCCATGTGTCGCCTTCATCAGATGTCGCCGCTGGTAGGAAGCCCGTTCCCATGATCCATCTTTCGCGATTTTCAGGATCTTGGACAATTGCCCCATTTCCAAAAGGGACTGTTGTGCGGTTGTTGTTCCACCAGCTTGGTCGGTTTGTGTCCAGAAGGGTGAGGTTCATTTGAGAAAAAGTCCTACCGCCGTCACGGCTCACGCCGAACGAACGGTCCGCGTAAGCAGCCACAAGGAGATGTTCGTCGTCAAACAGTTCAACGAGGGCTAGCTCTCCTGAACCGCGCTTCAGACCTTGCTTTTGATCATCCAGGTCAGATATCTGATGCCATTGGTAAGTTGAAGGATTGCTCCAGTCCGCTGCATCAACTCGGTACAAAACAGTTTTGCCTAGGGAAGCTCTCTCATTGTAGACTCTGGAATCACCTATTGCTCGCTCTCTGTACCTTTGGTGTACTGGTGTGTGATGACTTGACCAGGTTGGATCAGGCTCAACATCAGACGCACCACTTGGATGTAAAACACACACAAAAGTTGTTCCATTGCTACAGCGACGGATACGGAGAGCTCCGCTCATGTTGACCTCTTTGGCATTGCCAAAACTCTGAGCAGCACGCCAGCTTTTCCCAGCGTCCAATGAAATGGCCAAAAAGTCAGGGCCATACGCCCAGACTTGATCTTGGAGGGAACTCCTGCCTTGGCTTCGTCGCTGGTTCATGTCAGGTATGAGGGCAATCCCGGCAAAGCCTCCTTTGGTGGCGTTGAAGAGCTTCGGGTCGTCGTTAAGACTCCTCACTGCCTGCCAAGATCCTTCCTTTCCTTCATCGTTGCTGACAAACAGGCCGTGGTGGGTGCCAGCCCACACACGGCCTGGTTGTCTTTCATCGAAGGTGAGGACCTCGCCACCAGTGCGCCAAGGAGAGTTGCCAGCGAACGTGACACCGCCCAGAACGCAAGACCACGTCTTTCCGCCGTCGGTCGAGCGGTAAACACCAGTTGCCTGCCACGGGCGAGCAGAACTGTTTGAGTTTTCGTTGCCTACTCCGAGCAGCAGGGTGTTCCCGCTGTCATCGTGTGGGTCGAGACCTATTCCCTGCACGCCCCATACTCCGCTGCGTCGAAGTCCTCCCGACAGCCACGTCCAGTGCCGTCCACCGTCGTCGCTGCGGTACGCTCCGCCGACATCGGTGCGCGCATAGATTTTCTTCCCACTGGCGTGTGCGTATACTCCAATCACCCACCCGCCTGCGTCCAGCCCAATCCAGCTGAAGGAATATCCAGGCTCGACGTGACTTACCGGCTGGCCTTTGTCGTCATCGGCCCAGGTCAATGCTGGTGTTAACGGCACAGATAGAGAGAAAATCAACCATAGATATGGACGGTCCATTCGCATCTTTCTTCCGCAGCCGTCGAACTGAAAACGGTAAGCGGCCAACTATGGAGGCGTCTCTCTGCCCTCGGTGCGACAAGGTCAGCATGTACTGCTGTCGGACATGACCGGGGACAAACTGCACCGTGTGTCCGAACAGACAGCCGCGCGACTCGGCACCACCGCCTAGGAGTCCATTCAGTTCACGGCGTCTTGTCAGCCGCACGTGACTTGGCCGCTGGGGACGCCGCTCCCGAGTAATTTGATTGCGTTGGGGTTGACTCCCTTCTGTGATCCTACGAACAACACACTGCATGGCACCGGGCCGTGCGATGGCCAACAACAAAAGGTATCTGGAACAAGCCAATTCAGGAGGCCATGTAATTATTATTGAAACTTTAGTCAAGTCGGTGCAGGAGACTTAAACTCTACACTATAGCTTTACCGGTTTATGCCGGCTTCTTCCGCGGACTGCTGGGAATCCATCCATAATACTTCTTGATTACAAATTGAGTATAACACTGTTCTAGAGATCATCATCATTCAGGGAAGACAAAGAAAGGACACGGGGAGGGCTGAATTGCAAACCTGTGGCTCCGTCCTCTATCAACCTGCGGCTCCATCGCCCAGCACAGCCAGAATCATGGCCATGATCTGGGAATTATGATTATTCTTATGCCTGTACATGAGATATCCGGCATTCATTGATTGACTCAGATACTGCAGGCCTGTATGTATTAGGCAACTGTTTGTGGACAACAAAGCAGTAAATTCTGCAGAACGTTTTTCAGATCGGGCCTTAGTTCATGGAAAACAGTGTACATAGAACACAGGCGCTGGACTGTCTGGTGCAACGGACACTATACAAGACATACGGTAGAGCTGCCCTTCAGTCCATTAATAAGAAAGTTGACCACAACAAAGGCTGGGTGGCTGCTCATGGACCCAAGGTCCAGTACAGCTCTGCCTCTCAATTGCAGATGAAGCATGCACGCTACATGTATACAGAGAATCACAAGAAACCAGGCTGCCAGGTTTCAATCTTAAGGAACGCTGGCGAAAAAAAAAACTGTTGTGAGCCTCCCTAGCAGAGTACGTACAAGTGGCCAGAGCACACATGCAGACAGCAGTTCTACGTTTTCAGTTCATCATGTCATTAGCCGCTTTGATGGTCTTGCTGTCAGTTTTCATGATGCGATCATAGCTCATCATGCCATTGCATTCTGTTTCCACATCGGTGATCTGAGTATAGACTGAGGCACTGAGGCCCGGAGTTGCCTTCAGCTTGGTCATGGTCGTCATGTAGTCAGTGTACATGTTGCCGAACTGTGTGCTATTCTGGTTGGCTGTGTATGCGTGACAGTGGCCTGGGTACCACTGGTGGTCATTGACGACCGACAAGATGCCCCCAAACTCACCAAGAACAGCTGCCATGTTCCTTTGCTTGTCTGGCGTCGGACTGCCTGGGGGCGAGTAGTGATGCAAGTCTACCAGGTTGCCATAACAACCTCCTTGTGCACCGAGCATACCAGGTGCAAACGTACAGCCACGCCCACCACTGGCATCGTCAACGAGACGATACGGATCCAGACTATGAACAAGGTCAACCATAGCTTTCGTGAACTGCGTGGATGACTGGCCCCATCCCTCATTGAACGTTTCCCACTGGATGATGGACGGGTGGTTGCGGTGTGTCATAACTAGACGCCCCAGCTCCATCGCGTATTGCTCACGTTGATCGTCGTCGCTGTTTGAAGCGGCTGGCATGTCCTGCCAGACAAGCAGGCCCAGTCGATCGGTATGGTAGTACCATCGGCGTGGCTCGACCTTCACGTGTTTTCGCACCATGTTGAAACCCATCTCCTTGTGAGCAACGATGTCATATGCCAGAGCTTCGTCAGTTGGTGCCAGGTATGTTCCGTCCGGCCAAAATCCCTGGTCGAGTGTTCCAGTCTGAAAAAAGAACTCGCCGTTGAGCATGGGTCGAGGGATGCCATTCTTGTCTGCGGCCACCTTGATCGACCTCAGTCCAAAGTACGACCACACCTGGTCCAGTGTTGAGCTGCCGCTCACCAAACTTATTGATAGGTTATACAGATATGGCGTCATGGGAGACCAGGGAAAACGCATGCTTTCCGGAATGCTCACTTGAATAAACGATCCCGGAGCGCCCTTGCCCGAGGCCACCGTCTTGCTATCATTCGTCATGACAACCACTTCTACCGTCATATCACCCAAGCTGCCTCCAGACACGTTGGCCTGGACGAACACAGAGCTGGAGTCGAAGTCAGGCCGATTGAAGATGTCGGTGATGTAGGTCTCTGGCACACACTCCAGCCATACAGTCTGCCAGATTCCGGACGTGCAAGTGTAGAAGATGCCCCCAGGCTTTGAGAAGGCGCCCCGGCTCTGCTTGCCATGAGGCCACGGTCCGGTCGGGTCGAACGCTCCAACGAGCAGTTCGTGACCCGAGCTTCCGCTGTGCGACTTCACCGCGTCGCTAATGTCCATCGAGAACGGATCGTAGCCGCCGGCGTGGCTGCCCGCTATCTTGCCATTGACGTAAACTGTGCTGTTCCAGTCAACCGCCTCAAGGTGGAGCAAGGTGTGTTCGGACGCGCTGCATGGCGCATCGAAGACACGGCGCTGCCACAGGTAGCCGTTGGACGTGAGGCGACGTAGTCCAGAGAGCGGAGACTCGATTGGGTATGGCACGAGCATCTCCTCTGCCAGCGTCTTGCCAAACGGAGGAGCAGAAAGGTCACTGACGTTGGCGTCGACTTCCCACAGGCCGTTGAGATGGTGCCACGACGGGCGGAACATGGTCGGACGAGGGTGAGCCGGTACCTGGTCGGGCGACACGTTCGAAGCGAAGCGCGTCATTAGAGGTGAAGGCGCCGGCTTCCATGCCGACACGCCTGAACCGAGTATCGCCGCCACCAGTAAGCACAACTTACCGGTAACCATTGTGAGAAAAGAAAAGGAGGACGTTCGTTTGTTGCAAGCTCTAGTCTGAACGAACAGAACAGCCGACACCAAAATAGTGAGGTAGAGCGCGACGAGCCTTGACATTGTCGGGCACGTCCCCCACCATCTCGATGAACTGCCCGATTAATCACGTGATCCAGCCATGACAAAAAAGCCCTCACGGACGTACATGCACCTTCCTTTGTATTTCAAGTAACCCCTTCGAGTAAAACATTAAAGCGAGTCTATATTTGGGCAGGAAGGAATACAGAAATTCTCCTTGACTGGCAGCTGAAATGGCGGATCGATATTGGCATGCGCACAGAAACAATGTCACCGCGGAATGAGAAACACTCAAACAGAATCTTCAAGTCAGCAACAACCCAATTCACCACAATACAGTACCGCAGTGTTCATTCAACAAAATCAACCCAAACCCTGCTTCCATTGAAGGCTGTAGTTTCTACAACGGAAGGATAAAAGTGAGTGCTCTCTTTGAAAGAAGAGTGATAAAGGGTGGTCGTTTAAACAAAGTTGTACCAAGCCATGTTAGCAGCTGGGGCAGCTTGAAAAGAGCTAGATGCCACATTGCCAGGGAGAGGCTGTGGATGGCGAGGGTAGCCTGTACCGGGCGGTTGATGAGTCCACTGCCAGGCACCTGGCCAGGTCGGCTGGTTCTGGCCCCACCAAGCCCTGCTGTATGATGTGTCTACACTGGAACCAGCCTGACTGTTCGTTGAAGCAGACATTGGCCGAGTGGACACTGGACCAGTTTCAGCCACAGGTCCGTTTGTGTCCGTACTGCCTCCAGTGCCATTTGAACGACCTTGTGACGATTCATGGTGACTGTCGCTAGGGCGATGACCTCGACCTCGGCCACGACCCCGACCTCGACCCCGAAAGCGATCTCTGCCACCTCGGTCAGACCGCATATCTCCATGGCGATGTCGGCCTCGGCCTCGGCTAGAGCCACGACCGGGGTGCTGCCCTCTCCGTCCTCTACCTCTTGCATGGAATGGTGGCCGTTCTGCACAACAAACACCTCGCTCCACTCCATAGAGGTCATCAAGAGGAGAGAGCTCGCTTCCAGCAGAACTGGACTCTTTCCCACTCCCCGTGGTTGTGCTCGGATGCTCCCCTGCAAAAAGAGAAACGGGCAGCCCATTAATCGAGCTGCTGAGCGTTCGTCACTGAAGGACCCTACCAGCATAAAGAGAGTGAGTCATTAAGAGCAAAGAAACAAAAGAGAATCAACCACACCAGAGAAAGGTGGCAAACGGTGGCTACTGAAGGACCTGCCTCTTTGTAAAAATCTCCACTCTTCCTCCTTCCTCTTCCCAACCGTTTTCTTTTAGGAAGTAAAAAACACGTATTTTCCTCTTTCTCTCCCAAGTTCACCTCACACAGTTCTCAAAGATGATTTAATCATATTAATCAGGTCTCACAAGGCTCGACCACACGATACTGGTCTTCCTGATCTTGCAGAACCACCCAGACGATCGGAAACTCCAGAACGTATTTCCCCGACAAATTATCCTGAAGAGATCGGCTGCTGTCCAGATGATAGAACCTGTGCAGGGCACGGTGACAAGATCAACATTTGTGATGGATGTCAGCCAGTCTGATGAAAGCAGAGAGCACAACGTGAAACCTTCAGGAAAAGGACTGCACAAAAATTCCCAAAACCCAGAAACTCTTAGAAATGCACAGACCTCTTTTTTTTTTTTTTTGGGGGGGGGGGTGGTAATCTAACATGGTAGTTGCCTTACCTGACCTGCTCCCCCCTCCAAACTCACTCAGACTGGCCTTCAATTGTAAGACGCTTGGCCATCTTCAGTGAATGAATGGATAAGTACTGTCAAATGTGCGGCTTAACCAAAAGTCCTTCATCTCACAGTACCTGTCGATCCAATTACCAAAGAAAGACACACTGGCCCAAAACGTTTATCCAGTGGAGTCTCGTTACAATGATTTTGGAGGAGAGAGTCCACCACAGGTAGTGGCTACTAACATATAGCAGACAACACAAAAAGAATACACATCCAAAGAACCACAACAAAAACAACTATTTCAACCAGTCAGAAGAAAATTTCAAAAAAAAAGAACTTAATTCATGTCTTCAGATTTTGCCTTTGTAAAATGTACTGGACAGAAAAATTCTCTCGTCATCTTTTGATCCTTCCAACTACACAGACCATCCTCTTCTCACCCCGGCTCATTGGCAGGCTGTCGCTCAGCACGCATAAACAGCTTCACCACATCCAAACCACCCGCTTGATGGTACGGCCGTAACCTGCCCCAGAGAATGACAAAGTAAGAGAAAAAAGCAGAGGGTGAGTCTTCTTCAAGACAGGGTCCTCGTGTGAAATGAAAGAGCCTTGCAAGCTAAAGGACACCCTACAACTAAACAACCCGCTCATTAAGAAGAGGCATCACCCCCTGGATCCTATTTTGAAACTAAGAAAAATGGGCACTTGTGCATTTTCAAGTACTAAAAGAACCTTTACTAGACAAGCAAAAGAAAAACTACACATGAAAACTCCTCATCGTTTCAGAGTTATGGTTGAAACAAAAATGGCGCCCAAAACAATGTTAGCTCACTACAGATTTATTTTGAGCGGTATCAGCACCATTTTTTGTGCTGGAAGCAAGCCAAAAGGGTAAAAAAAAAACATTTTTTTCTTTTCTAAAAAGTTTGCAAGGCAAAAGGGGAAAAATCAACTTTCCCAAGTGGCATATTAAGGGCCTCTTCGGTCCGGTGTCTCGCGCAATAACTCTAGAAAGAGGCAACATTTTAAAAATCTGTAGTAGCGAATTGAAGCCCTGTTCCCAAGGACCAAGTGTTGAAAATTTGGAGTCGGTGGGACAATAAATGACTGAGCGGCGAGCAAACATTGCGGCAAAATCTTAGCTTTGAGAATTGAAGCTTTGAAATTTCCTGTCCCCGTAGACCCGGGTCGGTCGAGTGACATCACAATGATGTCATACTTTTCGCCAGCCGCTCGAGTGTGAATTGTGGCTAGTGCGCTGCACATGTTAACAAAGGCCTGCTGCATAGGTGAGTTGGTGCGCGCTATACGGTAAGCGCATGTGCTTACAGTCCGCCGATCGATGAACAATGTTTTCGCCACAACCCTAACTCTGTTTCCTTCCTGCAGACCAGAAATGACCAATGCTCCAGGAACATTTCTCCTGTCCAACTTTTTTCGAACCTGACGTACTGGTGTTCTGCTCGGACCAGCTTCAGCCACCCCGCTTTCGTCGCTATGCTTCTTCCTTTTTGGCCATGGTGTACCCGCAACATAACATAGAACGCGCCGTCTCTTTCAAAGACCACTGCCACGATATACTATCTCCCCAAAATCCATCATGGCGCGAAACTGGTCAAATGGTGAAAGTCGTGAAGCGGAAAGAAACAAAGTGTGCGGCCAACACTACACTACGCGACCAGGCACAGAAGACAAAGACAGAAGGGGCGCTCTATGGTATTGCTCACACTTCGGGAGTAGGCGCTACTCCCACTGTGTATGCTGCAGATTAGAGCCCGCTACCATGCCGTTTCCTGCCTTCTCCTAACCAACTTTCACATCAACCTCTCTCTCTTCAGCTGGCAGCGGTCATAAGAAACTGGCCAGGTCGGATGTGACACTCAACCCGAATATGATGAATACGGTACCTTGCCTTGTGTCTGCCCAAATATGATGAATACGGTACCTTGCCTTGTGTCTGCCCGAATATGATGAATACGGTACCTTGCCTTGTGTCTGCCCGAATATGATGAATGCGGTACCTTGCCTTGTGTCTGCCTGTGCGGATAAAATATTCATGCATATGCACACCGCCACGTGCCATCTTTAAAATTAGATTCTGCGATTTCCCCTACCAGAAACTTTCCTCCTCAATTTGGCCCACTTTCAAACAGAACTGGGTGCATGTCACCTCTCACATGCGCCGGTTCTGGAAAGTCTACCCAGGGAATTTGTCCCACAAATTCCTTTGAACCTACTTCTCTGGCCACCTTGCAAACTCAAGTATTTGACCCTGTGGACCATGTGGGCTAATATTAGGAGATTGTCCATGAACACACGGACTTGATCCTAAGCTGGTGGTCAGAATTGCACACATTAGCATGGCCCGAGTTTCTTTCCGTTCCGTGTCAAGCCACAAAAAATACTTAACGAGTGTCAGCCCCCTCCATGCATTTCTGAAGGGCAGGCCGTCATGCTCAGATCAGAGACCGGAAAAGTTAATCAGGTGCCCATACAAAGGAATCAAACTTACCATCAACTGAGGATTTACTAATATGGTATAAAGTAAAACAAAAAAAGGCTCATGGAAAATCTGTGACCCTCAATACGAGCTCGTTTTTTGGATTGTTTTGTGTAAGGTTGAGGACAAGTTGTGTCAAGACCAGAACATGGAACTGATGATGGCGTTGACGCCGAAATGTCTTCCAATAAAATCCTTCTCTTTTCTCACTTCGTGTCTCAAGAACTTTTGTTCTGGACCTCAAGTTACAAAAATTTGCAATGAGAGTGAGATCTAAAATGTCCGTCAACCTCCAATCTTTCTTGGATAGGCGCTAAAGAGAGGTAGGCGTATTTTTTCAGCAAGGCCGCACGGCTAGGCGCTAAAAGGAGGTACGCATTTATCTGAAGGTGGGCGATAAATGGAGAATTTACGGTAATCCTCTAGTTATCACTGGGGATGGACATCAGCGCCTCTCTCCCCCCTCTCTAAATCTGATGACACCCAGTGGGCAATGCGCCATTCTCTCCTCTTGAATGGGTCTCTTCCCCAGACTTTTTTTTTTCTTCTTTTCCCTTCTCTTTACCGAGAATAAACTTCTTTGCCAACAGAATCAACTATGAACGGAGTGTCGAATTGGCCGGCTTTCAGCGTGGCAAGTGTCGATCGTTACCGTAATACGCACGTAGTAGTCTGACTCGCGCATCATTTCATGCTTCTGCGCCGCGTGCTTGGCTCGCTAGCTAGCTGGGCGGGCATTGTGAAAGCCAGCAGCTAGCAGTAGATCTACGCACTTGTGCGATCATGCATATGAATCTACATGCTAGGCTAGCTCGCTCGCAGTATGAGCATGCAAGTGCATGCAATTCAAGAAACTGCCCACACGATCTATTAATAGCAGACGGTGTCGGCTTCGGAGTGCCTGTGTGTGTCCTCGTGGGCAACGGAAGGCGACGGCTTGCCTTTGGCCGGTTTTTCACGCCGGTGCGTGGCTTCTTTCTGCCGATGAAATTAAAGGAGTGTCACAAAATTTGTGATTTTATCGTGACACTGCCCCTTTTCAACACAATACTGTAGTTCCGGAGCGGACGTGGGCAGGGCCAGGCTACGATATCGGAACGGCTTTCATCCATTGCGTTGCAATCAATTTTTTTCTTTCAGATAAGCTATATCCGCAAACGACTTAGACCATCCGCAAGAATAAAAAACATCCAAAAATCAGCGTAGTGCGGACAAATCCGCACGTGTGGCAACCCTGCTAGCCGCATGCAGGTGAGTGAAATCAGACAGCCAAGATGCACATGTGGTGCTGGCCTTTGCCTGAGAGTGATTTAAGTGCGGGATATGACAAGCGAGTTACAAAAAAAAAAAAAAAAAAAAAAGAACCCTTCCACACAAATCAGTGCCTGCAATAACTTAACAACAGAAAAAGAATGATTTGACATAAGATATGTCCCATCTTCAGCAACTCAAGATCATTCTTCTCTTCAACAGCAATCCGCTGAGAGTACAGTTTAGATCATCAAAACTGAGACAGCATGATGAGGGCAGCTCTCTGGTTCAACTGGTGGAACAGAGAACTCAACAGGTGGTAACGGTGAAAATGCCAAGTGCCTGTCTCAGCTTCACAGCACTGAACTGTATATCCTGACTTAATCCTTTCCAAAAAGTTGTT
>JAOWAR010130749.1:0-11866 GCA_028571005.1 Clathrina lutea | reverse complement strand
GGTGCATGCCAAATATGGGCCATGCAGCCCGCCGCCGTGCAAGTTCAAGCTGCGCGTTACAACATGATCGGAGCTTGTGGCACGGTCGAAGCACATCGTCACGCCTCATTGGTCAGGCGCGTGAAATGCATTCATGATGTTCAGCGAAAGCGCACCATGCCTTTTCGAATATTCTAAATCGAACGAACCTGAAGATCAACGAATATTCGGTATATTCGTTTCAGCCCTAGTTAGAATTGGTGGTGGTGGCGTGCTGGAAAGCTCCATGATTCCTTGTCCAGAGTGTGTGCTTGTATGTGCACCTGTTTTCCCTATTACTTTTTTTCTTCTTTGTCTGAAGTGATACAAGTTCGATGAAGTGGGAGAGAGTGAGGCGGGTGGATGGTTGGAGGATTGGTGCAGAGAGAGAGAGAGAGAGAGCTTGCGCAGTGGATGGACGTAAATTTTTGATCGAGGGTTTGGGGGGGGGGAGGGGGGCTTCAGCTTCTCTTGCTGTTGCTACACCTGTTGCCCTAACTTGCTGGGGACATGAGGGAGTTTGTGTGAGTGTACAGGAAATACATGGTGGAGGGCGAGTTTGATTGCTACACATTCTGAGCAGCCATTCATGTCATGTTTGTACTTGTTCTTCTGAGGTCGGGGGAGCTGGGGCCACGAGTCTGGTGAGAATTTTGCCATGAACTTCTGCTTTGTTGGGGTTCCTCCAGGCCAATTCCGGTTGTAAGCATCGAGAGCTCGCTTGCATGCCCTGTTAAGTTCTGGACGGCTAAGCTCTGAAAATGAGGAAACCTGAGGGCGGGCTCTCACCTGCCGTGGGCTGATTGAAAACAGCTTGAGAAAATCATGACGAGCTGTCAACTCAGTCAGCATCTGTCAAGCGCCTGGGCTCAACGCGAATATCTTCATTTGGGGCATCCTTGACGGTTTGCTGCCTTGTGGTAAATTCTAGTGAAGCTACAGACGATTGTATTCGCCATGACCATGCAACTCACAAGGACATGACTGCATGCCATGAGTCTATGGTCATGATCGACGTAGTTTCGCCACAGCAATCCCTTTTTTTGTTGAAGAAATTGACACCGAACTACGCTCCGGTGGTGCTGGGCAATTTGAGGACAAGGTTTGTTCCCTGGCTGCTGAAAAAAAGGGCACTTCGGTTGCGTGCAGGCGCCCTTATGCCGATCGCAGACTCCCAGTGGGCATGAATAGGGCCTACCAGCCGTGCAATCTCTGTTCAAAGATCGTCGGCAGTGAGGAAGGCAGAAACAAAAGTGTATGCGTGCGTTCTCCGACGCAGCAAGCACTGTGAAGAGGCAGAAAACATGCCTGTCTCTAATCTTGCTGCCTGAAGAGAACTCTCTTGCTGTTAGAGCACTAGGAAGCCTTTTCTCTCTCCTTGGAACGGCGTTTTGCAGTTCCGGCTTGTTAGAACAACTGTTACCTGGCAAGTCATCAAGAAAACAGAAAAGAAGACAATCTCACTGCATTCTTACCGTGTGACGTGTCCCAGTCAAAACGTTCAAGGTGTTTTAAAAGATAGGGGCTGGAACTCAAAGAACCTCTCCTCCCAGTCATCACTGACAGTTTCGCTTGTGGCTAGTGTTAGGTCCATATGCGAGAAATCCTCCAGGGTGGCATCCTGGAGAATTGCCTGCGCTGCGGGAGCATCCTGGGGTTCAGGCTCCGGGTCCTCAGCTGCCGCAGGGGGAGCGTCAACAGCAAACCCATGCTCGTGGGTGCCTTGACGTCCTTCCACGAACTTACAAGCCAGTGGATGGCATCCAGGACAGTGACTTGTTTTGCAAGCTCAGAAGTCGAGTTGCAGGTGTCGAACCTTGCCAGCAAGTGTTCTACAAGTCGCTGCCAGTATCCTAGCTTCATGTTGTGGATGATGCCGGCATCCATCGGCTGTAAGTGTGAGGTGCAGTTTGGTGGGAGGAAGACTACCTTGACGTTGGATGAGCTGGATAGTTATCCACCAGTAGAAGAATCTTACGTTTCTCTGCTGAGAATTTCTCGTCCAGGGATAGCAGCCAGCGCCAGAACTCTGAAGCAGCAAGGATTCTCCGACTTGCCGATGACAAGGGGGCACAGTTTCTCTCCCTTGGCACTAGCAGCACCGTAATGTGGTCTTTAGCCTTCTTGCCTCCCTTGCACGAGTCAGAGCTTGTTAGAAGCGAACAGTTCGGCAGAGAGCGGAAGAACAAACCCGTCTCGTCCGCATAGAAAATGTTCTCCGCTTCATAGCCAGCACACATTTCAGGCAGTCACTCCTTCCATGAGGTCATGTCAGCAGCACGAACATCATCCACCTCGCCAGACAAGATTGAGGAGTTGACATTTTGACGACGAAGCCAAGACTCAAGCCATCTGTTCGAAGCCGTGAAGTCCGTCAGGGGCATCAGCTCCGCAAATTTCTTTGCGTTCTCCTGAAGCAGACTTCCAGGCATGACCATATTCCTTAAGCAAGCTTGACACAACCAGTTGTGAAGCTTTGCGTTTAGCTCCCCATACTTTCCAGTTGGAGCCAGTCCTCCTCCCGGTACAGGTCGAGATCGAGGGCGACGAGGGAGGAGAAAGACAACTCCAGGGTGAATTGCACCGGCGCTTGGGCATTTAGACGGGCTAGCAGCGAGGAAGGGTCGGGTTTCCCGTTGGTGACAGACAGCGATGAGGCAGGGACGATGATGATAAAATCATCGGTTATTTACCTTCCGAAGAGAAAACTCGATTCTGCAAGTTACTCAAGTGATTGGATTCTACAGCTTAAAAATGTAAGCGTAGACCACCGCTGCCGGGCTGCCCATGGTACGCCTGATGTTTGGTGGAAGTAAACACTATTGAAGATGAAGAAGTTGTAAAGAACTTTCGCCATGCCATTTACTAACAGACGTGCGATCCGGGAATTAGCGGAGAACAGCAAGCTGTTGACAAAATCTTGCAGTGCTGTTAACCCTTTATGGACCGGAACATTTGTATGCAAAACAACTAATTTTTAAAAATAGTCTCAAAAACGGTGCAGAATTGCGAATAGCAACACATGGTTTTCTAGAAAGCTGGGATCCTAATGTGAATTTCTTGTCTTTCTTGACCAAAAGATGCTTCAAAGATGGCCACGATTTACAAATATCAAACAAGAGTGTATATGTATAATAAGGAGGAAACAATGGCCAGGAAATGATTGTATTACAGGTACAGAGCACGATGTTGCTGACGATCTGGTGCAATGCACAGAGCCACAGGATTGCAGTTCTGGTTCTGGCAAGCAGCACAAGAGTACCGAGATTTGTTGTCTTTGTGATGGGCATTCCAGCACACTGCACAACTTCTATCAAAGATGATAGGGCAGTGATCAGTAACTCCCTCTTGATCCTCTGCTTTCGTCCTCCTTTTTGCAACACCCACTGGTGGTGCTTCAGTGTCGCCGATTCGAGCGAGCTGTCGAACGAGAGATTTGCCCGAAAAAGGCGCTGGTCAAAACCGGTCGGTCGTTGAATTACGCCAGTTTTAACAGACATCCACTCTTGCATGATTGTGAAAGCATTCACAATGCACACTTCCAGCCGATCGCAAAACAACACTCGCCAGTACTTTTTCGAGCGACGAAGAATCTTGTAACTGCTGATCAAGTGGTCAAAATCATCAACACCGGCCACGCACTGGTTGTACTTGTGTAGTGTGAGCGGAGCGTGAATCGGTAGAGCTTGCCATTGTCCATCCACCCTGACTTTTTCTTTGGACAGGAACATGGTCAGTTTCATGGTGCATGGTCGGGGAGCATGGTGACAACACGTTTGTGAAGCCATTATACACAAACCACAGACCCGTTGCAAACATAGCGCATGCTCCCACACTGATTGTGGTTCTCAAAATGCTTTGCGTTGGAAAGAGCATGAGGAAAACCAGTACAGTTTGATTGAACAGTTCCACACAGGTGAGTGTTACGAGCTAGCAGACTAGTGGCTAGAGCCTTGCTGGTATAATAGTTGTCGATGAACAGCCGATAGCCTTGGCCGAGCAGTGGATCACATAGTCATCACCAAGTCACGAGTCTTGCCATGCTCGCCTGCTGGAGGCTGCTGTCCAGTGTATAAGTCAAATGTCCAGTGGTAGTGTGTGGTAGAGTCACGGAGTGCAAAAGACTTGAACCCCAACTAAGTATGTTTATTCTTTATGAATACCTTCATTATGTGTCGTCCTTTGAATCTGATCATTCGCTCGTCAATAGATATCTGCCGGCGCTTCTGATAAAGTTGCGTGCATCTCGCTCGCACAACAAAGTGCAAAAGTAGCAAAAAGAGGTCAGAATAAACTGTGGCTGTCCCACAATGCTTTTCTACCATTTTGTCGGTCCTCCCCTGTTCTGAAATACAGCCTGCATCCTCTCCGGCATCGAGTCAACCAGGTTTTGGCAGACATCCGGCGTGATACGGGCCCAAGTTGCCTTGCAGTCCTCCCACAGCTGATCTTCGTTCTTGGGTCTTTCATCTTTTTGCTGGTGATGATTTCGGATCTCCCAAATTCTTTCGATGGGATTCAAGTCTGGACTTTGGGCTGGCCAGACCAGAACTTGAAATGGCTGATCATTGAGCCAGGCCTTCGTTTCACGTGCAGTGTGTTTAGGATCGTTGTCATGCTGGAACACGGCATGATCATCGCCAAAGAGATCACGCATGGTCGGCTCCATGACATTTTGCAAGATCCCAAGATATTGCTCGCCCTCACAGTTCCCACAATGCAAAAAATGCGACCGACACCTCTGCTCATACATCCCCAGACCACGATATTCTTCCCACCACTATGCTTGACTGTACCTCGCAGACAAGACCGACTAAGGCACTCTCCTTCTCTCCTGCGCACGTACACAACACCGTCCGAGGCCCTCATGTATTTCGACTCGTCCGACCACAGAACCTGTCCCCATTGCTCAATGGCTTCTTGGCTGCTATAAACCCATGAAGACCGGCTTCACACAATCTACGACGCACAGTACGGCAAGACAGACGTGTCCCGCTCTCCTCGCCCATCTCATCGCGCAGTTTTCGTGCAGTTTTGAAGCGATCTGCCATCGACTTGATCTTCAGACGACGGTCGTACCGCTCGTCAAATCGCCTTGGACGACCTGAATGGGCTGAAGTTTTCACATCTCCTCGCTCATTGTGCCTGGGGGTTGATTTCGAATACTCGCCCAACATGGTACGACGAATGCCCAGCTTTCACCATATCGACGATGGCTTCCCTCGTATCCTCCGACAGATGTCCTGGATGACCCATGGCAATCAAAAACAGCACGAACAGAGCCTTCTTCTTCCACTTGTTGCAAGCAAAAGAGCTGGGGACGTCGCCATATACGCACCCATGGTAACATAAAGTTAAGGTTGATCGCGGTGTTTTTTCTGGGCCTACCTGGCAGCCATGTTTGATGATGTCATTCTGCAGAGGAGGGTGGTGGTCACCGGTAAATTTTTTCTTTCATCGATTTGAACCAAATCCTTTCTAACAAGACCAACTGTGTGGGGAAATTCCAATGGAAAGTGGGTATATCAGCATTTGGACATTTACCCGATCAAGAGGCCCTTTTCTGAGCCAGGTGCACCAGTCGACCAGTCCGGAAAGTCGTGACAGGCAACTGGATTGCATAGTGCTCACATACCTTCGGCGGAAGATAGTCTGGAGGCACGGTCTTTCCCAAGGCACACGGACGCCAGCAGTTGTAGGCACAGAGCCACCATGGTAGGTGAGCGTCAAAAACCTCTGCTCCCACCCTGTGTTAGGAATAGACAAGAACAGAGACAGTAAACAGCAAGGGCTGCCCTGTTGAATGGTAGCTAATACTACCCATTGCCACATACGGTTGGCGGTCCGGGTAATCTGAAATGCACCCATTGCGGACATGCACGATGTGCAGCTCAAACACTCCCACGACCCATTTGGTGACAAGTGGTAGGTGAGATCTGCCACTGTTAGATTGTCCACCGCCAGCCCAGTCTTTTCTGCTTGCATTCTGCATCGCCTGTCACATCAGTACAGGAAGATCAGTTTGAGATCAAGACAACCAGAATAAGATCAAGGTCGCACTGACAGCATACAGCTACTACTTAGGCTAAAGCAATGCCAATCAAGCCGTGACTACATGCCTGTCGAGCTCTCTATGTGCCTTAATGACGAGAATTAGCAGTGCTAGCAGGGTCTCCCACGATGTGGCAGATGAACTTCAAGCGGTCACTTCGGGGAGGTGGGCCTTCAGGCTTTGCAGTTTTCCGTGCTGCCATCAGTGCCTTCACGTCGCCAGAATGTTGAACAAATATGGCGTGGCAGAGGTCGACCAGGAACTTCTTGCTCCTCAGATGCTCAGCATTTATTTCAAAAGATAAAGTTGCTGATGGAGCTGTCTGAAGCAGTTTCGGTGGTCAATGTGCAGATGAAGACCGCTGTGCTGTGAAAACTACATTTACGCTGGACGCGCTTTTGCTGGTAGCAGAGAGCACAGTTTCTGTGGTAAGGGCTCATTTCTGGGTAGTCAGGCACTTAGATTACTGCTGGCTGAGGCACTTGATGAGCAAGAGGTATTGGAGCATTGAGATCGATGTTGGCAAGCTGCAGAGCAACCTGTGTCTGGAAATCAACCGGGCTGTATGTGCGCTTCCGAACTAATGCACCAGGATGTGCATTCTGATACTACAGAGAAAGGATGTAGCCATTGACTCCACAAAGTCATAGAAAATGGATTTGCAAAACTTTTTGGACTTGCGGCGCACGGCGCAGGCGGCAGCTTTCTGGTCAAAGGCGTCAACACCGCCCATGGCATGGTTGTAATGTGGAGGACGACATGCTGGCCATTCTGTTTTGTGTGCCTGGCAATCTGAACACGGTCTGTTGCCTTGTGATAGGTGCTCAACATACTGACAACCCTCTTGTCCTTCCATTGGACGTAGCCTAGGTTACCAACCCGGACATAGCGTGTTACGCCGCGATCGCTTGCTTTCTCGAAGTCCTTCGTTTATTGCAGGAAAGCCATGCCTCTTGGTTTGAATGGTGCCAACAAGGTGAGTACCAGCAGTCAGGAGAGAAGTGGCAAGAGCAGCTGAAGTGTAGTAGTTGTCTGTGAAGACGATTGATCCCAGGTTTGTGTAGGGCTGACACAGTCGCTCGACAGCTGCATGGGTGAGACCAACTTCTGCTTGGCCAGCAATCTGCTGGTGTACACATCGAAATCCAACAGGTAAGATGTCTTGACATCGCAAACAGCAAACAGTTTTATGCTCCATTTCGTGGGCTTTTTGGCATGTACTGTTTCATGACTCTGCGGTGTTTGCTTTTGACCATTCTCTCGTCAATGGATAGCAACCAATGCTTTTTAGGAGATTACATTTTTTCACAGCAAAATGATTTGCAGAAGAAATGGTGACCAAAACGTAGGTGAAAGTGATGCAAAGTTTTAAAAAAAAAATGCAGCAATGTTACTACTAGTTACGGTGTCTAAGTCAGAAATATTGTTCTTGAGTGTACTAATATGAGAATATAGTGTATCTGAAGTGCGCAAGGTAGTAGAGCAGGAAACAGTCTCTCGTTGTCATTTGCAGGGCAACATTGCAGGTCTCACAGTATGTTACGCACTGGCACTGAATGCGGGCTGTGTCCCACAAAGTATGCACAGTTCTTTTGTGGACAGTGGCCAGGTAGGTACCACAGTGCTGCAGCTGGCTGGGCACCTGGAAGAGATGGGTGGTATTAGCGCTTCAGCGGAGGTGCTCGAAGATCAATGCCTGCCAGTTGGCGGGTGAGGTTTGTGCAAAAGTAGCTCTGATGGTACGTCCTCGGTTTTTCAATCTCACCAGGGTTCTGAGCTCGGTGAGGTTGGAGGTAGAGGAAGGCATTGGCAGTAACCACATCAATGATACCCACAAAGATCGTTATCCAGTATTTCCTGGTCTTCCTCCAGATGCGATAGGCTGCAGCATATGCTGGTCAAAGACATCGACGGCACCCATTAGCTGGTTGTACTCCCGGACTGATTTTGGCAGCCTGACCTGAAGCTCCACCTTTGTATCAGTGAACGGTTGACAGCATTGACACAACACGCCGGTCCTTCCACTGCTGGTACAGAGTGGCATTCTCGCGAGTGTACCGTGTCATGCCGCCTTCTCCATGCTTCAAGAAAGCTTTCGTATTTCTTTCAGCTCCTCTGGGAAACCTCTACAGTTTGTCCTGATTGTGCCGAGGAGATAGTGGCCACGGTCAGAGAGGCTGGCTGCTAGGTTGGAAGACGTGTAGAAGTTGTGAATCACCACCATGTTGCTCTCTTTTTGAAGGTTATCTACGAGGCGGAAAACGACAGCGTGTGCGTCAGACCATTGGCTACATCTTCCTGACCAAATAATCTTTAATCTCATCAGATTACAGAGAAGCAAGTTGAACCACCAAGGAAGCGAGATGCTCATGATGATCCCCATCATTTTGCTTTCTCAGCTCATGTTTGCCACAACCCCATAAAAGCTCAATGGCTGAGCATTCACAGTGGAACTTTGCTCCAAAGATGCACATGTGACTTCTTGCCCCAATCATTTCTTCGAGTAACGTCTTTGCTCCCTGAAAATCCAAGCATTGCTCGAGACGTGCGACCATTGACTTTGTCTGGTTCTTTTCTTCTCCGCCGGCAAGGGTCATGCCTTCAGCAAAAAGTCCGCGCTCTCTTAGAATCTGCTCGGCTCCCTTTGCCTGGCCAGGAACAGCAGGGTCTCCTGTGGCGAAAACGATTTCGCCCTGCTGAAACACTAAATGCTGTGTCTGTGTGACACCTCCCAGCAGTGGTGCATCTTCCTGTCTGAGGATGGTAGTTCACCGCATGAGTGGATGCTTACCCCCTGGGCCTCTGTTCATGTGCCTTAGTATCAGGGCATCAGGAGGAAAACGATGGTTTCCGCTGCTCCAGTTGAATGTTGGGGAACGTGCGTTCCAGCACATCCATCACCTCATCGGTCTGTGTAAGCATCTTTTCCGAGTTCCACCAGCCTTCAGTGGTATAGTCAACTTGCTTCATGCAGCAATATTGGCCAACATTGCCTTTCCCGGCCGCCGAGCGCTTGCGGTTGATCTCCTGAAGTTGGGATGGGATGGGTATAGGTACCCCAACCTCCTCCGTCAAGAAGCCACTAAACATAAGGCCCCGGCCATCAGTTTTGCGGATGAGCATTCGCATGTCTTCCGTCACCCACAATGATTTGTGGCAGTCAAACTGTCTGGCCACAGTCTCATTCTGGACGACCAGCATAACAGGCTTCTTGCATGGTTGCATCATGGACGGATTCAAATGTCCACCAAAATCACCAAGAGTAGTCCTGTCCAACTCAGCAGCGGCCTCACCCCATTCAAAAGTAATCAACATGCTCACGTACAGCACTGTCTTTGTCCTTGACACCTAAGTAATTATACGCTTCTCCGCTCGGTTTCAGCCATGTTCGGAAGCAAGACATTGTTCCTGTTGTCGACAACATCAGGTCGGTCATGGCCATCGATGTACACACCCTTATTTGCCGTCTTGTACTTGAAACCAAGCTCATGCAGCCAAGCGTGAGCTGTACTGCGGCTAATCTTCAGGTTTGTGGAGGATGAAACATTTAGCAGTAGATCTGAATTGATCCATTCGTGGAAATCATCAACGGTCATGTTGTGATCTTCTGATTCTGAGCGGATGGCACCCTCTTTGACAAATTTCAACGCCTCTTGCTTTGCTTGTTCATCTTCTAGAACCCAAGGCGACAAGGTCTCCTTCTCTTCATCCTCTTCCAGCTACATCCTCCCCTCAGCGACTTGAAGTCCCTCAGCCATTGGTGCATCGTTTTCACAGTGACCCCTGCATGTTCAGCAGCGAGTTGAAGACTGTGTACGTCTTTGTTGCAAGGTTGCACCTCATGAGTTGAAAAAAAAAAAGGCAAGGTAGAACAGAGTTGTGAGCTTAGAAGAAAGTCCAAGTGGTGCTTACAGTGTTAATTTCCATCAAGTGCTGCTCTCTCAGGGCAGATAAGAATTCCTCTGTGTCCTTGCTTGGTACGGAAGAATGGCGTAGGGACGGATCCCCGCATTTGGCACGATCGCTGAGCCCATGAACCCTGTTGGGTTGCAGGCGTCACAATTTCACTAAAATACAATGAAGAAGAAAAACATTGCCAAACAGCGTGTGGCACGAGCGAGGGACATACAGTGGGCTCGCCATGACAGGGCTTCGGTAACCTAGTGGCATAAAAAAATTTGACACTCGACGCTCGTGAAAAATGGGACAAGCATGTCTCCTTGTTCAGCTGCCACACACCCTGCAAGTTCTTCGTCGACAGCACGATGCACAGCGAGGCAATGCCCAAACTTTGCCCGCTCATTCTCGTCAAGCCGGCAGAAAACTTTGTCTCCCACTGCCGCCGTACTCTGGAATCTTTCTCGAACACAAACTCCGCGCACCTCCAACACGACACTGTCCACATCTGGTTGTGCAGTATGAATGAGGCTAAGAAATAGAGGCCAAGTCCAGTGCAACACATGCAGCGCAGAGGGAGCAGTTCTTATGTAGTGCAGCACACTGTCGCTTCTCCATTGTCCCTTCGCCCTGATGAGCCACTCAGGTGTCCCGGCCATGGCAGCGGTCATTGCAGCTCCATTCCTGAAGGAGTGGCTCGAGTAGTGAAGGGCATGGTTAATTCTTGCTGTTGTCATTAGCTGGCAGACGTTGTCAACGAGTGCTTCGCCAGTTAGTGGCCGGCCCCTAGCGAAGGTGAACAGCTGGTCCTCTGGCGTGCCTACCAAAGTGTTCAGGTAAATGAGCGTGGCCCGGACTGCACAATAGGTATCGCCAGCAGGGCCAATGTGGATTACCATGGTGCGACCAAACAGGTCTGTCTTTGTCTGCTTGATTTTGAACTGGATCACAGTCAGAGGGCCAACAGTAAACTCGACGTCGCCACGTGACACTCACGAGGTGGGGTCGGTTGTGTTCGCGACGAACTCGCTGCAGTGGAGAAAACCGTAAAATGCCAGCAGCATAGCAGCTGTCGACATGCGGTTGTCATGGGGAGTGTTATGGCGGCCGTCTCGTAGAGCGTCGACAAGGCGACGAAGAATGGGCATAGGGATGGGTAGACGAGGACGTGTCTCTCCAAGCGCGCACCCCCGGTCGATACCCCACAGCACTTGAGGCAGTAGCGTTGCTGACTCTTGGGGGTCTGTGTAGCCCAGCTCGACGTGAAGGTTGCAGACTTCCGACAGATAAATACGCGTCGTTGCCAGGTTCACCTGCCCAGCAAGAAACGCAGTTAGATCGGTGGCCAGCAGTGGATCCCCACCTTTGCAGACGGCAGAACAAGAGGTATCGTCGCTCCCCAGCGCTATACGTCCGACGGGTGTTCGGCGCTGTGGCAAGCGACGCGTAGTGGTTAACCGCCAGGATGAATCTACCCGCAGGATTGCCAGGCTGGCGTCGGGGAAATTCCTCATCTGCGGGGCTAGTCGATGGAAGGCCTGCAGGTTGGAACGAGAGAGAGCGTCAGCAATGGCATTGGTAGCGCCAGGCACATGACAGCCAGACACCATGCAGCTGTTCTTAGCACACAACACACAAAAAACGAGTGGAAGAAAGGTTGGGAGAAATGAGGGATTGTCTGGGTCCAGTGTAGCCAACGTCAAAGCCATGTACCATACTTTGCGAACACTGTCTGGATGGTGACAGAGCAGGTGTTGACAGGGGTAGTGGGTGTGAGGGAAGACGGGGGAAGGGGTGAATCGGCACGGGAGGCCGAATCACCACTGCGACGGAGCGCTGCTGGAAGACCGTCGCTTGGACGGGCACTTCTTGACTGGATGGCGACCTTGGCAGGTGAGG
>JAOWAR010130638.1:0-11867 GCA_028571005.1 Clathrina lutea | reverse complement strand
AATCCGAAAAGCAACTGGATTGAATAAGGTTGTTCTTAGTGGGGGTGTATTTCAAAATCGATTGTTGCTGAAACATCTCTTTGAGTTTCTCAGGGGGACTGATTTTCAAGTCTATATCAATCATAAAGTCCCTCCCAATGACGGTGGATTAAGTTTGGGTCAGTCGGCGGTTGCTGCTGCTCAAATAAACCAATTGTAAGATTGGAGTTTGTTGGCGGTCGCTTTTGTACCGTTCCAATTACAGTGCTTGAAGGTACTGTATCTTTAAAATTATAATTTAAGTTGGAGTTAAAATATGATGTTAGATTTATGTTCGAGAATACTATCTAAAAAATTAACCGCAACCTTATGTGCATTCGGTTTACTTGGCGCAGGGATTAATTTCACTTACGCTAGCGATGGTGGTACAGCAGTGTTCGGAGTACAAAGCGACCCAGGACACTTCAATCCAGGGATTACGACTGGCTACAATGTTCATATAGTGGCTGATTCCATGTTCAATGGACTGGTGGCTATGACTCAGGATCTCAAACCAGTTCCCGATCTTGCTGCCTCTTGGTCAGTCAACGAGTCAAGCACAGCTTACACTTTCAAATTGCAACCTAACGTGTTGTGGCATGATGGCAAAAAGTTCACTGCTATAGATGTGAAATTCACATTTGAGAACGTGCTATTCAAATACCATTCACGAACCAAGGCCGGACTCGGCAACGTGCTTAAAAATATTGAAGTTGTCGATGATCTCACCGTGGTGTTTCATCTGAAAAGACCTTACGGACCACTTTTACAGCGTCTCGATGTCACAGAAGCTCCCATACTACCCAGTCATTTATTTTCATCTAGAGAGGCAAACGACCACCCCGCTAATCTGCAACCCATCGGTACCGGGCCATTCAAGTTTAAATCGTATCGCAAGGGGGAAAGTGTTGTGCTGATGCGAAATGAAGCCTATTTCAAGAAGGGGTTGCCAAAACTTGACAGATTGGTTTTTCAGATCATCCCCGATACGGCGACACGTCTTTTAGCACTTGAGAACGGCGAGGTCGACTACTTGAGCAGAATACCTCCTATCGAAGTGGAACGCCTCAAGAAAGGTGGCAAGATAAAGGTTGTCACTTCATCCACAGGAGCTGGTGGTGGAAATTGCATTGTTACTCTAACTTTCAACCTCGACCAGCCAGCAATAGGTGATAGGCGCATCCGCCATGCTATTGCCTATGCGATAGATCGAAACGAAATTCTGGAGCGCGTTCTCTTTGGTCAAGGCCGTGTGGCTCAAGCACCCATATCCAGTGGTATCCCTTGGGCTCATGCAGCAGATAGTTTGGCTGGTTACGAATATAATCCAGCAAAAGCACGCAAATTGCTGGATCAAGCTGGCCTAAAGCCGGATGCAAATGGCATAAGATTGACACTTGATGTCGTGCATTTTCCGTCATTCAGCAAGTACGGTGAGGTCCTGCGCCAGCAACTAGCAAAGGTTGGTATCAAACTTGACTCTCGCCCGCTGGACCGTGCCGCAGCAATTGACACAATCTTTAATCGTCGCACATTTGATACTAATATCATTTCCTATTGCAATGGACTTGATCCAGATATTGGTGTTCGCCGCATGTACGTTTCAAGCAACATTGGCAACATCCCATTTTCTAATGGTGCCGCATATCGAAATGAGACCGTAGACAGGTTATTTGCAGATGCAGGCAAAACGGTAGATCCGACACTCAGAAAACAACACTATACCGATGTGCAAGCAAAATTGGCCAGTGATCTGCCTTATTGGTGGTTGGTAGAGACTCGCTTCGTATCTGGTTACAACAACAATTTTACCGATTTTTCACCTTGGACAGGGCAGTTCGCCGAACGGGCTACCAAGAAGGATTAATCAGAACTTATCTCACAGGCTCCCTTCGGATGAACCACAGATCGGTTATCTCGATAATTGCTCTCTTATTGTAAAGGGAGCTATTATCGGTGAAAGCACACTACCTTGCAGCTGATCCTATCTATGACTCGCAAAATAAGCCTTTATAATTAAAGAAGACCACAAATGAGAGCCTTAATGCTTAAGAGATTGCTGTTGCTAGTACCGATTTTAATTGGACTGGTCACAGCTGCTTTCGTGCTTGTCCATTTGGCACCAGGGGATCCGATTGTCGCTTTGAGTGGCGAATTTGCCACGGATGACTACCGACGCCGGATCGAGGCTCTGTACGGCTTGGATCGGCCTCTCCTTGAACAATATTTCAACTACATCGGCAATATTTTGAGTGGTGAACTGGGTCAATCGTACTACTACAAAATGCCTGTTATTGACGTAGTGCTGGAGCATCTACCGGCAACTTTGATGCTCGTAGTGCCTGCCATTATCCTGTCGAGTATTTTCGGCATGTGGTTAGGTATCGTCATGTCTGCACGGCCAAATTCGGCCCGTTCAGTGGGCATCACTTCACTGCTGTTAAGCACCAGTGCGATTCCAGTGTTCTGGCTTGGTCAATTATTGATGTTGTCTCTTGCTATCGGACTTGGCTTGTTCCCGATCCAGGGATTTCGAGACCTACGCAACGATTACACAGGATGGCATCTGTGGATTGATGTATGCTACCATCTGGTGCTACCATTGGCAACAATCACTCTGCATCAATTAGCCTTTGTGGCGGTGCTTGCCAGAGTTCGCATGGAAGATGAGATGCAAAAAAACTATTTTTTAACCGCCCAGGCCAAGGGCTGGTCGGTGCGTCAAGCACAAACACGTCATGCTTTGCGTAATTCAATGTTACCGGTGGCAACGATGATTGGTAACCGATTCGGTTCAGTGCTGGTCGGTGCAACGCTCACCGAGAATGTTTTTGGCTGGCCAGGTTTGGGAAGACTACTGGTGACTGCCTCCCTCAACCGTGATTTTCCTCTCATTCTCGGTGTATTTCTCTGTGTAAGTTTCGTCACAGTAATCGCTAATCTGCTCACCGACCTGAGCTACGGCCTCATCGACCCAAGAATTAGACAAAATGGAGGTTCCCGTGTCTGAATCTAGCCTTAATAGTGCCACCAGCGTCAAGCCTTTACTGCGAATGTCGCATATCTCGTGGACATTGCTTCTCGGTTTAACACTACTGGCACCAGCGATAACCGCACTGTTCGTAGCACAGATCATTGCGCCAGGGAACCCATTCGCAAGTGTTAGCGAGCCGTTCCAGACACCATCGCAGACATTTCCGTTCGGAACCGATGATCTTGGTCGCAATATGCTCAGTGCTGTGCTCCACGGTGCCCAAAGCTCCCTGATCGTTGGTCTAAGCGTGGCCTTAATCTCTCTGATACTGGGAATCACTATTGGTCTACTTGCTGGCTTCTCAGGGGCATTGGTCGATGAGATCCTCATGCGTATCAGCGAGTTCTTCCAAGTCATTCCGCGCTTTTTTCTCGCCGTTCTGGTCGTCAGTATGTTTGGTGGCAGCCTTTCTCATCTGATATTCGTACTGGCGTTAACATCCTGGTCAGGGCTAGCACGCATTGCCCGTGCGGAAACATTGTCGTTACGGGAGCGAGAATTTGTCCTTTCTGCACATGCACTTGGCTGCGGATCATTACGAATTTTGCTTAGTCATATTTTGCCGCACGTTTGGCGTCCGCTTCTGGCGACCATTGCTTTGATTGTGAACAGCGCTATTCTTGCTGAGGCTGGGCTCAGTTATCTGGGACTAAGCGACCCAGATGTGATGAGCTGGGGCTACCTCATTGGCAATGCACAGAATTTTCTGCACCATGCGTGGTGGTTGTCAGTATTCCCCGGAGTATCGATTACCATTACCGTGCTTGGTATCGGTTTGATTACTGATGCTTTAAGATAAAGTATTTTGCGAAAGATCTTGCTGAAATGGGAATTCTACTAACTATGAAGCATCATTTTTAATCACAAATATAAACCATGGGGAGGGTTCGAACCGGTTGTGCTGTCGCCTAGCACAGCCAGTAGTGTCCCGATCTTCTATCACCTAGTTGAAGAACACTTACAATCATGGCACTCCTACTGTGCTTGACGATTGCACCACAGGTCCAAGCCCTCCTGTTGTTCTTCCTAATCTTCCCTTTCAAAGTCATGTCACATTTTTTCCTCCTGTTTTGTCCTTCAGGGGGATTTTGCTTATGAGAAACTTCGCAAGGGTGCGGAAGAGAAGTTCTCCAACGTGAAACTGCAGCTCGCGGCTCGTCAGTGGCGGTACCCTGACAGAAGTCCGCTTCCTATTCTCAGAAGATGGGTACTCCGTTGCCATGGGATGCCCCTTGAGCTTGCAAGAAGTGATGGGGAATGACTGCCGCTTGTCCCTGTCCTTAGACATTCTGCTTTGCCATACTAGGTCATTGAGTTTCATGAACATCTTTCAGTTTAGTCGGATAAATCCATCCCACTCTGGAGGCTTGGCCAAGAGCACACATGCATCTCTCTCTCTCTCTCTCTCTCTCTCTCTCTCTCTCTCTCTCACACACACACACACACACGCACACGCACACGCACACACACAGACAGCATGCTCGATTCGATTCTTCCTCTCTTATAAACTGTTGTGCACTCACCCTCGGCATCCTCTTCACCAACCACTCAGACTTTGAAAGTTCCACATTAGTTCATTTATTTTATTCCAGAACTGCCCATGCACGAATCTCTTGATCACCGTGGGTGAGTCTGTTCCAAGATCGAATTTTGCTCTGGTTTTCATAAGCATGGGCTTGCCATCATTGGATTGATTTTTTTTTCTTTTAATGATGACATGCCTTTGGCAGTGTCATATTGATCAGTCCTGTCATACAGTTGGGAAGTCCCCCTTGTATCACCAGATGCAGCCTTTGACATTCTATGAGGTCTGATAAAAAGGAGTTTTCGAAAATTGATGTTATCGATGCAAGCAGTGAACTCAAACCCCAGCAGAAACTTTCGTGACCAGCGTCTCTGCCATCAACGGGACTTGTTTCCAGGCTGTTTGCAATGTTGGCTTGTTAGTGGTTTACTGCATGGAGATCGCAACAGGTCTTCAGGATGGCAGCAGCCGTATTACGGGCAACCAGCTTAAAATATGTAGCCTCATACCTGGACTCCATCTACTCTGTGCTAGGCAAACCAGACCATTCATGTAGGTCGGTGAAAGCAAGTCTAGGCCAATAGGTCATAATGATTTTTCTGTTATGTGCCAAGGGTTGGGATCGAGCTTCCAATTTTGGTTGGCACACACGAGCCCTCGAATCTGCACCACGACCGTTCACATACCAGTCAGCCTCAAGCTACCATGGAAAGGCATGAACGCACAATTCCAACACGAAATTGAAGACTTCACAGTTGAAAAGCCTTGTCAACTAATTTACGTCTAGCACTGAGCACACGTCAGGTGGCTGAACAACTCAGCAGCTCAGAGAAAAGATTAAGCAATACGTCCCCAATCAGTTGTTGCAATCAGTTGTTGCAAGAAAACCTCAACCTTCGTGTTAGAGAGATTTGACCCAATCTGCCATCACCAGCCAATCTGAAGGTCAATCACAGAAAATGCATTTGAGTGGACTTTCCTTGCATTGGCCTTTTAGGGCTTGGTTCAGGGTAAAGACATCAAGCACACCTGGACATCCTGGAGGCTGCGATCGCTCAAGTCGTACGTCTCTGTGTCAAGAAAGGAATTTGGGTAACTGTGTGTGCCTGTCATGTGCGGGTAAGGAATGTGCAATTTGGAGTGTCTTTGGTGTTATTCTTGTGTCGATAGTATGTAGCCTTTCACATTGCATATGCACCTGTACAGTGCAATAAGATCATTCAGTGCTTCCTCTAAGTGTGGTAGTTGATTCAATTCACACCTTAGCTCTACTTCTCGCCTGTTTTTTTCCCACCACATCCTAACCTTCCTGTTCTCTATATTGTGGCATAAATATTCCATGGTTTTGAATGACATTATTTTGGTAACGAAGTATATCCCCTGATGAGGACTTGGCGAAAAGCGTTTGGGAATAAAATTGCTGTGAGACCTACTTTGCGTCTGCTGCAGCTGGATGGTATTAACACAGACTAAGGGATAAAGCTCCAACTACCTTGCCTGACTGGTATGGCGATTTCAAGTGCAGTGCTTCTTAGATTATATTTTAATATGCATTGTTGAGACTAACATATGTAATGAAGAGAACAAGACGAATAGGGGCGTTATCTCAACTAGGTTTTTCCCAGTTCTCGTCAAGGGTCATTGTCCTGGGAATTTGGGACAGAGCGATTGACTAGGCGGAGTGGCTCAAATTTGAAACGAAGCAAGACTATGCATTTGTGTACGGGAATCCTTCCCAGTGTAAAGTTTGGACACTTGCTCGACTAAACAGCGCCTCGGGGATGTCCAGGTGCTGCCAGTGCCTAGAATTTGCAAATACCTTGAATTTGCTCGGCGTGTGCAGTGACTCAATTATCAAGCAACCTTGGCAGAGTTTGATGTGTTGAGTACCTGCCAAGTTTGTCCTCACCATTATCTAAAGGTCCAGATCTTTAAGGAACAACTTAGATTGAGGTGTTGTTTCATTCTCACATTCAGGCTTTGAGTCGTCTTACTCATATACCTGTGTGCAGCTTCATGTACATCCATACATCATGCAACTTTGAGGAGTTGTAGGCAAGTACCTCTTCAGCTTGTTTGTAGAAAGCTTTGATGGGGTGAAGACTACCTTCAGAGGCCATTTTTGGAAAGCATGATGACTTTTCACCCAGCACTCTTCAGGTGTGTGTCATGCCAAGAGGAAGAGGCACATGTTTTACGAGGAAGACGATCTTTTTACTAGAAAGACGATCTTTTTACCAGGAAGATGATCTTTTACCAGGAAGACGATCTTTTTACCAGGAAGGCGATCTTTATTAGGACGACGGATGTTTCCACTAAACCATCACACATCTGAAGAGTGCTGGGTGAAACATCGTGCTTTTGAAATGTCCTTGCCTGTCGTCAACCAGTTCATGTTGTTGTCAGCCTTAAATTTCTTTTCCTCTGCTCAAAACCTATTCAGGCACTAGTAAGTATTACTGACAACAAGTAAAAATGTTGCTCAGACATTATACACTCTCACAGCTCGAGTAGGATCTTGACGAACGTTTCACCAGGTTCTCATTAGAAGATTACACTCGGCATGACAAATACTAAAAGCACTACAAACTAAAGGACAGAGAAAAGATGGCGCATATTGACAAAATTCAAAAATTCAAAATAAAAGCACGAGCTCGTGATTTCCTTGTAACGTTTTGTCAGCAATATACTCATTTCCCTCATCTACCAAGCTGTTCAAATATATGTACTGGAGGCACTGTACATCCACTCCAAATCACCCGAGTTCTGCAACCAGAGAGAACAATTCTACTTTGTTTGATTGTATAGTTTGAGAAATTTTTCACGTATCCCTATTGTGTCACTTTCCCACAAGTGCATATATACATTCATCCTGGTCGGGGCAAGTGCATATATACATTTACCCTGGTCGGGGTGAGATGGTGTTTTTTTTTTTTACTTTTGCTGAAATTTCATGTCTTTCTTCTATCGTTTCTTGCTTATCACATCAAAACATACACTTGTATAACTGCAGACAATCCTGTCGGTTTCGGCCTTACTGGCCTCATGTCAGTGCTTGTCCGTCACACGAAGATGAAACTCGAGACGATGTCAAGACATTTTCGCCGTCATGGGAAACATGGCTGGTCACATCTTTCGCAATCTCATCGCCGGCCGTGCCTGATGGAACAACTACAGATGAACTTCCTTTCTCAGGACACGGCACTGCTCACAGCGCTGTCACGTCGAGGGCTTTCGCCATGGCCTGTTCGAAGGTCGCCAACATTTTCCGTCTCAGCGCGAAACGACTCAAAAGTCCATGTCCAGAATGCCATAGCTACCTTGGTCGACTCTGGCAACATTGCATCTAGCACCGTCCGTTGTGAGACTCCTCCATTTCCAAAAACTGCGTAGCCTTCGTTTTGGCAGAAGAAACGGCTATGTCGTACGTCGCCATCCATTGAAATATTGCTACTTGACTGAAACACCTCGTGGACGATCTTCGAGGAACAATGAAACATTTAACTCTCGTTTGCCCAATCGACCCTCACCCCCTGCAAAAGGCACGTCAAGTTGAAGATACGTACAATGGTGTTCCGGTTTTTCAAAGAGATTGAGGAACTAACTGATGTATCCCTCCTCGGAATAGGAATTAGATCAACAGAAGTAACCGTGTGGAAAGGATTCCCCGCAAGGTTTTCAAAACCTGATCGAACCTCAAGATGCATTCCTTCAGTTCTTGTTACGAAGATCCCCATTAGATCACATGTCTTGACTCCCCACCACAAATTACATGTGAGCAGGGAACTGTAAGCCGTCAGTTTAATTTAGGTTCCAATGATCGATGGACTGAATTATCCGCTCGTCGCTGATCACTGAGTTTAACTTCCCTTCTCTCTCTCTCTCTCTCTCTCTCTCTCTCACACACACACAAAACACACGTAAACTCCCCGACTTCGACCCTTTACAAAGTGGCAGTGCGCGCCAGCTACTCAGGAGACTTATTGTTTTCCTGCCTGGAAGATCGTTTGATTCCTTCTGCTCTGCATTTTTCCAAGAAAGATGAGAGCTGCCACAACACAAACTCATGCATATGCCAGCCTTGCTCGCTGCAGAGTGTTATGCTCATAAAGCAGCTGCAGCATGGACGTTCACATCAACTCAAAGACGGGCATGCACTAGGGTGCACGTTCGCCTACAGTGAAGCCTTCGATTTACGACCACCTGCCTGGGGCGGCCAAAAGTGGTCTTATAATGCAGGTGGTCTTAAACGCAGGTTCAGAGGACAATGCCTGCAAACCCTTTACGATACAGACAAGAGAGTAAGATCAGAAAAGTTAATTGTTCCTTGGTCTGAATACAGACAAAGCCAACACCACAAACCCATCAGAACAACACAGATCCCGGTCAGCCCCTTTCCCAAACCCAATCCCAGCTCCAAATCACAACCAGGTAACAACAACAACAACAACTACAACAACAACAACTACAACAACTACAACAACAACAACTACAACAACTACAACTACAACAACTACTACAACTACAACAACACAGGAGAAAAGAGAAAAAGGAAAAAAAGGAAAGAGAAGATAGAACAAGCCCGAGGCACTTCCTGGCCAGGCACAGTCACAACATGTACAAAAGGTACAATTCGTCTCTGTGCGCTGAAACTTGAGGGATTGTATGGGTATTATATCCATAATGCGGCGACAGGTTAAAATTGATATACGCAGAAGTAACAAATGAAAAAATAAATAAAGAATAACAACGATGTTTGTCCCCTTCTCAACTCCACTTCTCTGGCCAACAACGACATGGACGAGATGATGCTTTGAGTTTGTATTTGAACGATACGCGCGGCCGCGGCCGCCCAAGCAGCTCGTAGAAACGCAAAAATCACTTGGATACAACGCATGCACTGTCAAACCTGACTTCTGTTTGTCCATGGCCAATTGTCTCCAAACTGCCTCTCTTTCCATGTCTGCCTGTTTTTCAGATTTTTCTTTACGACTTCAAGAGCATTTTTGACATTTTTTGGCAGAGCATGCATCCGCAACGAAACACGGTGCTGCCACTTAAGGCCCTGTTTTTGACGCACCACTGCACTGTACAAACCCTTGCCTTGGTTTCTGAAAAGAAAGCCCACGTCGGACAGTGCAGTGGTATTTGGCCACAAAAAAATGGAAGAAATAAAGATTTCCTCTACCCTTGCAGTGCCCCTAGGGTTTGCACAGCTAGGACCACATGAAAAAGGACAGGACATCTTTTGCCACTTTGCGCACAAAACCTACTCAGCATCGATGGTCAATTTCCTCTCCAAGCAAGCATC
This sequence comes from Clathrina lutea, assembly GCA_028571005.1. NCBI lineage: Eukaryota > Metazoa > Porifera > Calcarea > Clathrinida > Clathrinidae > Clathrina > Clathrina lutea. Next base: position 1,979 of record JAOWAR010130638.1, on the reverse strand, counting down.
TTCACAGTGTCACCTCAGTGAACCGCAATGCATTTCTCTTTCCCGATGCCCCATACCTCGTGCATAGACACCTTTCGGGGAAGTGGTCTATTGGACTGGTTTGTTGATGCGGAATTGTTTTTGTGATATAATTAATGAGCTCAGATGCAAAGATGTATGCTTGGTGTTTGGTGGTGACTGTTTTCTGGTTCACGCATCAAATTTTCGCAATTTAGATTCTGTAGCGAACTTCGCAGAAATTAGACCTCCGCAAGAACTTTCACACTTTACAGTTTGTGTACTTCTTCCACTTACAGCATGTTTTTTTTGTTCTGTGTGCGCTTTTCAGATATCCGTTCAAGATAAACAAGAGTATGCTGACAGCTGTGGGCAGCCCACATGCGTGGCCCACCATTGTTGCCAGCATGGTCTTTCTGGTCAAGATCTATGAGGTATGCTTTATCTACGCTGCTTCATGGCTTGAAAGGAAAATGAGGCTGTGTTGACATTGAGTAGAGATCACAATACTATATTAGCTTTAGCATGATCGACGCCTTCGGTTTAGGTGTTCGCATGAAAAAACTTTGGATTGTAAAGCCCAAGCTTCTTGGGCAGGAGCAAGACTCTCCCTGAGAACAAGAGGAAAGGGGGGAAAAAGTTAGTGAATGATCAAGGGAAAGGCCCATATATGGTAGTTAGGTGGATGGACAAAAGAGAAGCTTACCAAAAGGGAATAGATCTCTGAGAGTTTGTCCGACTTGTTTTCAGCTCCACATGAGGAGGGCTATCTTCTTCTTGTAATCTCCTTTCAGGCCACAGACTTGGAGAGTTGGCAAGAGATCGTTATTGCTGATGACCAGGATCCCGAGGAATTCACAGAAGAAAAATCGCAAATGGCCGTGAGTAGAAGACAGTTCAAGTTCTTTAGCTGCAACTTCAACATGCTTAAAGTCTGCATATTTCTGAAAGAAACACCTTGTTTCAGAAAGCAACCTTATAAGGAGTCTACTACATTTTAATCCTAGCGGTGCAGATTGTACGTGCTAGTCTGGCTTGTGTCTAAAGTCTGGTACCGTACATTGTCTTGGGTTTAGGGCTTGATATTTTTTGGCTGTTGTGGAACGTAATGGTTTTGTTTTGCTCTCCAAAATGAAAGTGAAGCCCTGAGTTTACTCGTCACACGATAATTCCCATTGTGTTGATCTGACAATGCACACAGATATGGGGTGTCAACAGGAAAACGCAGAATGTTTGAAAAATGGATTTTTTTTTTGCTTTCAAGCTCAACCAAAAGTGCGTTAGAGAATCACCGGTTTCATTGTAAAGTTGTTAACTTGAATCTGGCATAGTCTTGAGATTTCTGGACCTCACATGGTGCGTGAGGAGTGCATAATGCTTTATGACAAGTCATCGCCTGGGTTTGAAGCTGGCTGTTTCCTTTTACAACCACTGCCTGGCCTGTGGCCATGTGCTTGGTGAGTCCCCTCGGTTTCAGTGAACCACCTGTGCACAGTCATGATTGCTGATTGCTCACTTCAGACTCCTGATGGCACATGTACCAACAGACTCCCAATGGCACATGTACCGACAGACTCCCAATCATGTACCTGCTCCCGGGCCAGGGTTTATATACACATCATGTACCTGCTCCTGGGCCAGGGTTTATATACACATCATGTACCTGCTCCCGGGCCAGGGTTTATATACACATCATGTACCTGCTCCCGGGCCAGGGTTTATATACACATCAATCATGTACTTGCTCCCGGGCCAGGGTTTATATACACATCTTTGAAACAGCAAAAACCACTTCTCTTTTTGCTCCTCTCCACTTTCTACTCTTTTCAGTGAATTTAAGGATTTTAACATCCCTCAACAAATACCGATGAACACACAAGGTTTGGGCTTTCTGGGGTGCTGCCCGTGCGCAACTGGCTGATAACTGAGATTTAGGTAGGGCATGGCATGTAGGCTTGTGTCCCTCAGGAACCCTGGCGTAC
>JAOWAR010130527.1:0-11870 GCA_028571005.1 Clathrina lutea | reverse complement strand
AACAAAAAAAGTGGACGTCTGTCGGGGACCAGGGTTTATTTCTTGATGCGGCGCAGGAAGACCAAAATCAAAAAAAAAAAAAAAAAAAGAAAGTCATTAGGAAGCAGAGGAGTGAGGAGTCACTGAAGAGACGATCAGATAGGAAAAAGAGGTGTTTTCCTAACTTTGCTGCCAGTTAGGAAAAGAAAACACCTTTTTTGTATGTTGTATCCCCGTGAAGTGCCCTTGTTGGAGAGCACTGAGTTTCATCGAGCCCCGGGAAGCTGTGGAAGGCATGGAACCCCAAGACTAAGAGAAGGCCACAAAGTTGGCACACCCCAGAAGAGAAGAAAGCGAAATCAAAGCAGTCAGAGCCACACAGACAAGAAGTGGCCGAGCAATTCGTCCACTGATCAAACTGACTCCAAGACAATGAAATTAAATGAAAGGGGAGAGGTTCCAAGTGGGAACTGTTAGAGGTACAGCGGGTGCAGAATATTAGTTACATAGCGTCATTGATATCTAGTGTAAATTCATCCCTGGTGTCACCATGATACTGTCAGCTAGCGCTGCTACGTAAACCTGTAATAGCAAATCATCTATTATTTCGTCCAGGCCATGTCATGCAATATTCTGACAAAGTTGTATCATGTAAATTAAACTTTAACTGATATAGTTGTGTGATCATGCAAAGTTGCAAATGGATTATAGACAGATCTAAACCTCTCTGCCACTCGGAAAACTCTGAGCTGGCCAAGTGGCAGAGTTCCGACGGCGCTAGGCGACGATCGCCGCAGGTTCGACTCCGGCACTCTTTCTTTCTTTCTCTTCTCCTCTTCAAATGCCTTTTTTTTTTTCCAAAGCTTTCTCCGATTCAAGTCAGACCAAGCAAAGCGACGCGAATTCACTGACCGTATGATTCTGTGTCGGATGAGTCGCGCGCAGACCCAAGCCTGGGAAAGACTCACTCTTGAAGAGTCGGCCTCGCTACTACTGAGTAGGTTCCCAGTCTGCCAGTGAACTAACCTTGAAGGCTTGAACTTTGACCCACTGAGTGGTCATAACGTATACGAACCCTTCCCGCTGCCAGTAACGACTACTCACCTCCAGCTACCTACAGGCACACGAGTTGGGTGACCTCCGGAGGCACTGAAGCCGTTAGCAGCGGCCAGAATACTAAATTCGACGACAGTTACGTTCCTGCCCGGAACCTGACGAATGCTACGCTCCATGTACAATCATCATGTAGATCCTGGAGAATCATAAGTTGACAGTTACTGATCAGCATACAGTGTCACTTGATTCAGTCACATACAGTGTCGCACACCCAAGATTACGTGAAGAGTACATACCGACTCTGACAAAACTTTTGTGATTGGCTGTTTTAGTAGTCATACACTGACGTGACCGTGACCCAAACCCGACATGCATGATCAACCGTTGCGCAGCCGTTAACGTTTTCCGCTGAAGTCGATCACGACTTCCACAAGTAGTGGTTAATGTCGCGAATGCTCATTTCAGAGTATGAGATTGCATTTCGAAGCGTCTTCTTTTCTAAATCGATTTCAAATGGATCGGTTGGAAGGATCGATTGGAACTGCGCTGCAGTTTCTATCGAACGACGACTGCTTGTCCGTTGCATGGCCAATCTGAAGTCCGGAAAGTAAGTGAAAATCGTGGCATCAGCGCATGTGCAGTCGATCCCTGATCGTACGGCAAGTACAACTGGCCAAGGCGCGATGACCTTGAAACAGTATATCGGCAAAGTGCTCGTTTGCGGGTCAAAGCAACTCAGGTAGCTGCACCGTTGTGATTACAGCAGGAGGCAACGTAACTCCGAAGCTAAAGAATAATGGAAATCGCAGAGTTTTTCAGAGCCCAAGCTATAAGAGGAGCAACGGCTCAGGCTTCTCATCGTCTTGCCTTTCATGATCAGGTACCCCACGTCGGCCAACGAGCATGAATGCGGAAGTTTGTTCACGCACAAAAATAAGAGCAACCCCAAAATCTCGAGAGGTGAGCTGGCGCCCAGCAACATCAGTAGTTGAGTGTCGTGATGCTAGGGAACTTTGCCCCTGGGCCGGAAAACCTTTCGCGTGCCGTTGGTGAGAAAGGTCGGCAGAACCCGGAACCACAAGCCGGTCGACGTCAGCCTTTGCAATTGCGGCTGGATGGATGAATGGCTCGAACTCGATCCCACCACTTGGGAGAAAAAATCTGCGCTTTTCATTTTAACATGCCCGGCACTTAGGCTGACGAGTTGCCCTGTTTAAATGAAATCATGAAGGGCTGTCAAGTGTCCGTAAACAGACGGTCGAGCTGAAATCGTCTGTGCACGTGAATGAAAATTCGACCAACCTGACTCTCAACATGCAGGCTCATTGTGAGGCTCCTCCCTCTCAGTGGTGACCATTGTCTTCCTTAGCCTGAACAGCATTAATTTCAGGCGAGACTCTACTGATCGACGCGGCCAGCGAGGTTATGCACGCTATACAGTTCGTATATCAGAATCCATAAAAAATAAGAAAGAACGAAAAGTAGTAGTGGTAACAACAACAAACGGAAGAACTTGATCGAAACGAGAACAACCAGACAAGTACAGAAGAGGGAGTACAACGCGATCGGGAGGAAAGTGTGTCTCGTCTACCACACCAGCGCGCCGGGGTTTCACATTGCATACAATTCGGCTGCACTTCGATCCAGGGGATTTCCTTATGCCGTCCAAAACTTACTTTTAATGCGTCTGGGTGCGGCGCAAACATTTTATGTACCTCATCACGATGACGCGCGAAATGCCCAGCTCCTTCTGCCACAATCAAAGACTGACCATATTTTGCAAATATCGAGGCTCATTGCATTATGTTTACATGGATGGCGAATTCATTCATGTGATTTCAATCCGGCAACTGCAAACCTGGCCTGCCGACAGCTCCTAGTACATACATGTACATGTGGATCTATGCTGGCAGCTTTGTATGACCCCATGTTCAGGCAAACAAAGGGACAGTAATGTTTCCTCCCACGACTTCGCCAGCGAAGTACTGACATTTTTCGTTGTGTTTGGCCTTCGCGTGCTCTACAAGCGAGCACACACCACGGCATCGGGTCCCAAATACGCAAAGGATGCGCAAAAGACTGATACAGCAGATACATGTACATGTAGGTGAGGTCAGTCAGTAGGTTACCCCATGCCATAGTTCACGCTTGTGAGGCGAACTAAAACGGTCACCATCAGCGATGGGAAGTGGGCATGGTCATCTTGCTCACTTGAAACCCATATGCCGGGGTAAAACATTTCACTGGGCCAGCTGCCTGGGAACACTTCAATCCGTGGAAGCGAACTCGCTGGACCGGGAAAACGTTCAAACACTGGCTTTTGAGTAAGACCAAGCCTGCAGGAAGATCAGACGCGCGCCAAGGCGATCGGCATGGTGCACATACACAAAATTGGCTGTAACTGCTCAAGGATTCGAAAACCCTTTTTTGCGACCCGTGCATGCTTCGCCGATCCAGGGCCGGGCCACATTCCGGGTAGGCTACTTGAGCGAACCCTAGTACCCGTTGGAGTAGTCTTCCGGAATTTCCGGCCGCTGTACTCCTGGTACTCAGCATGCTCGGGCGGCAGAAGATATTACAGTAGATCTACTATGCGCTCTTTGATCCCAGGGATAAATAAATGTTTGCTTCACGCTTGCAAGATCTCCGCGGGTGGGTCGTAGGGCTACTTTTATTGAGAAAATTAGTGTTCTGCCTCCAAGCAGCTTCATTTTCCTTCGAGCCGCCAGCTGTCTTCGAAAATATCTTTTGAAATCTTCCTCTATTCATGGCCACAATCAATTGGCTCTCACGTGACATTTGCTGAGCAACTGAGGTCCATACCAGCTTCAGCGCAGCCGGTTAGGCCAGTAGGCGACTTGGCACACTACTGAGTGCTGGGTCAGTCCATGCAGCCCAGGCAGTGACGGTGCCTTTCGAACGAACCTCATCTGCCATAAGTGTGTTGACCGTTGACCGCTGGCATCACGGCGGAATGTGCCTGCGCCTTGATCAGATGCAGTGTCAAGTAAACCACTGGAGGTAGGTCCTCGCTTCATAAGCAAAAGGCCGATGGAAACCTTCTCCGTGAAAGGCGAGTCAAGTGCTCCAGCCGATCGGCGGCATTGCAAGTATTGTATCCACCTATTGAGCGCACCCGATACCCAGACTAGATACCACATGAATGATCTGGTCCGGGGAAAGCCCGCGAACTACACCCCATCCTGAGTGATTCACCTTTGCCACACACCGCGCCCTGGTGAGCCATTGCCGTGAAAGGAAGAAGTGGAAAACAGCGTTCTATGAGGGGAGTTCAGGGTATTTCGCTCAGGCTTCGGGCGGTATCCAGATGACCTCTGTCTCGAAGGAAAAAATTCTTTCGCCTGCTTGAGTGTGACGAAGCAGTTATGGGATGCGGCGAAGCTGAGTCAAGATCCTGCTCAATCTTGAGTTCGGGTGCACGTGACAATCGCGCTTCAAGCCAAACAACGCAAATGCAAAGAACGCGTCAAAACTGGAACATTTCAATTCCCGGGGTTCGTTGTCCAAGCAAATCAAACCTCTTTCACAAGTCTGTGGTCGCAGACACCGAGATCGAAAGGGCATGCTCAGTAACATTCAGACCGATAGCGAGCAAAACAACCGGGGCTGTTGGGCTCCACGAACTTGGCTCTACGGGTGTGACGACGGGAAACAAGCTATTTCTGTGTGCAACGCAGCTGGTCATCGCAGAGATACTGTTGCAAAAGCCATCCAAAGCACGTCTGCATCGATCTGCATTGATCCAGTTCTCGTGATCGAGTCCAAAGGATCTGATCACCCGCCGGCAAGTCAACGACATCGGCCATCAACACAAAGCAGCAAGCGGAATAATTATCGTGTGGGCATTGGTGAGCCGAAACACGGAATATTGTTGTTTGGGGCGTGTGCGTGCTGATCACTGCCTTGTCCAGGTATCATGTCGGTAGATACGCCACAGCCGTGGAGCTCTGAGGCCGTGTGAGGGAAAAATAAGGCAATGTGGTTGTGTTTGTCTGGCCCCCTTTCGCCCCCCACGCTTATTTTTAGTTGTCCGAGCTCCTTGGAGCTTTTCTGTTTTGTGCATCTACAATACGCCCTTGCATATATGGGGCTTGCAGGCAGAGAAAACAATGCGCCATGATCACGCCGTCCCACGCTTTTGTCCACCGCAGGAGCGTTGGGTATGCCAAGCTGCAGCCTTGGGCTTGACGCAAACACAGAATGAATGGCACCGCGATTGCACGTGATCACGAGTTGGACGAAGAAAGTCCATTGCATTGCACGACACTGCGCGAAGACGTCGATCACATGGCAGATCTCGCCGCAGTCTGCCGCAGTCTGCTGGTCAAGCCGCGAACAATGCAGCTTCACGAGGAGTCGAGGACTAGCTCAATAAGTAGCCTGCACTTCGAAATTTGGCGGCTGCCTCGACGAGGCGCAATGTTGATTGTGTTGCTCCCGTTGATTTTTTGGGCGTAGGAGGACGCGCTGGAAAGTGACACTTGAGTTGCGCCGCGTGCCGCATGTTCGGCCCGGAGCTGGTCGACAGCTCCGACAGCTCTCGTGCCCCATCCATCGTACCTATAAAAAAAGGCTTGAAGTCCTGATCAGAAGGCATTGGTTGTTGAGAGCAAGAGCCTGAGAGACGGTGCGAAAAGTTTATCGTGAGGTGTTTAGCGTATGCAGTCAATTTTTTGAAGTCAGGCACGCACACGCATTCAATCCGTTTGATAGTGCCAGGCTTGAAACGGGGACGGTGCTAGCTCTTTCTTGTGCGTGTGCTGGTGAAAAGTTGCAAGGGACGGTGATCGCAAGGTGGTGACTCTTTTGCGTTCGTTAAGTATTCTGGAGTTCTCCGACACGTTTCGGCAATGATCTCAGGAATGGACTTCGGTTCGTCTTTCGTGTCGGCGCCGCGCTTCTCCGATTCTCCGTTTCCTATGCCGTGTTACCCCCTCCAGGCAACGCCTGCCGACTTCACGTACCCTTTCTCAGCGTGCCAAGGTAGGACGTCTTTCACACCAAGCGTTCTCCATTTAACATTTTAGAAAATTTGGCGGGGTATTCGGTATCGTGTTGGAACTGGGACTCCCAGTTCTCGCCTCGACGATTTTTGCGTCGGCGGCTGAGAACTTTTAAAATTCTTTTTAATATTTTTTTTTTTTACCTTTTTCTTACATCGGCTGTCTACTCATTCATCGCGCTTGCTGGGTTGTTCCTTATTCTCAGGGCCGATGCAAACCTGGGGGCAGGCTACCCCGTGTGCGTCGGCCATTACGTCGGACGGCGAAGCCGGCTTCATCATGCGACTGTTGTGCGACACCTTCGGATCAGAGCGCGAGCGCCTTGGCATCCCCAAAGGTAAGCCCCTTACCCCGTTAAAAAGAAATGGAGCTTCTCCTTTCTCAATGATCTTCTGCCATCCTGTTCCGCCAATATTGATCATCTTCCTTCGCATTAACCAACCTAACTGGATATTTTCTGAAAGGCAGTGTTGGAAAAATTATTTATAATTATCGCAGCGCGCAGCGGCGACCTGTTCATCATGTTTTTTTATGACATCTGTCGACCGCCATTTACAGGTATCCTTTCAAGCTTCGCAGATGAGTTTTCAAGTGGTTGTAGGTCGACGTCAACCCTTGGCACCTGGCCTCAATGGAGGACGGAACTCTTTCTCCATTGGACTGTTCTTTGTCTCTGCCCGCGCGCTCAGCTAAGCCGGCATCTTCTTCGTAGATATCGATAAAGCGTGAAGCGCTGGGCCTTTTGACTAAATTTGGGGAGCTGCGGACGCACAACAGTATGAACTGCAATGCAGCAACTTCCCAAAGCCTTCCTGAGTTTTTTTGCGATATTCCCTGGGAAGAGCGTACGCACACCAAACCAACCCGCAGGCCTCAAACTTGGGGCAGAGGTAGTTCGCAGATCGCATTTCGCGCGACAACAGCGGTTAGCCTAAACGTCATTGTGGGCTTTAGGCCCGGCCAAGGATGGCCGAGGCAAGGGACCATCACGTGCGACAACCAGGCAGAGAGAAGCTCTGCTCATGATGGGTCACGTGATTTATGAGGAACGTATCAGTGCAGTGCGACATATCTGATTCACGTGACTTGGGAGCATCCACGTCCACAGCCAACCGCTAGACGCTGTGGGCAAAACCTGAAGCAAGTAACTGACCATTAGCATAGTTGAGACGAACAGTACGGGCGTTTCGGCGTTCGCCGATGCTGTTCAGTTAATCAGAGCAAGCGAAGAGCGTAGCAAAGAACCTTGAAGCCTCTCAGCCTAGCCACGCTGCTCGTGGGCCTGATCAAAGGACTCGTACTCCCATATGTATGGAGCGTCACTGTCTGAGATCACGGTACTCGCTTGCGGCGCGGCGTGGTCGTCTTCTCCATATTTATGAAGCGCCGTGAACACTAGCCATCACTATCAGAGCGCTAGAGCAAGCTCCCCGTTTAACCACAGGAGCGTCCTTGCGCACAGGCCCGTGGGCGAGAGCGTGAGTGGCATGGCAGCCTGGCGCCTGGCCGAAACACCCGCGCGCATTTCGCTCAATTCAACACTCAATTGCAACGAGCCCACATGTTAGCACTCATTACCATAATGTAGTAGACAAGCCGGCGCAACCTGACGAGGAGCAAGTAAGATTACTAAGAAGCAAACAGCACGCGGGCAAGACACACTCTTTGCCGGGCAAACGTTGGAGGAAGAAGAAGCGTAAAACGTTGGAGGAAGAAGAAGCGTAAAACGTTGGAGGAAGAAGAAGCGTCAAACACTGTAGAAGGTCGTTTGGCCAGCAGTTGTGCAGATCTCGTTTTCGTTCGATTCGGGCAGTAGGCCGCGTTTCCGGATATTGAGTAATCATGTTTGGCGAAGGCGTGAAGTCGTTCCCCGCTTTCCGCAATAACGATAACGGGCTACGCGTATACTTTCAAAAATGAGCGTATCATTTCGTTTTTCCCTGTCTGTGGTATCCATAGAATCCCGGATTGCCCCCATCGCTCTCTTTCTCTCTCTCAATCTCTGGTCTCTCCCCTGGGAAGTTGAAAGAGAACGCCGCTCTGCACCACTGATGAATCGAGACAAACACCTATCTCTGCGGCTGCATTTCTCAAATAAGCTTGTCACTGCTTGAAAACGGATAGCCTGTTTGGATTCTGCGGAAACTGTTAGACTGAGTTTGCTGTGCGCGAGGTTCAGGTTGACCGCTTAAATTTGTGGTTGTGTAAAATGAAAAGTTAGAGACTCTGAGCTGCAGCCGACCCTGGCACACCGCACCCCCTGGCTCACAGTGCGCAGCTGCGGCTTGCTCTGTCAATTTGTCACAATGTTCGAACTCTGTTCTCCACAGATCCTCAAACGTGGTCGCACCAGCACGTCAAGGACTGGCTGTCGTGGGCGCTGCGTGAGTTCTCTTTGGAAGGCATCAACCTGAGCAAGTTCGCAGCCTTCGACGGTCCTGCCATTTGTCAACTGACGCAGCAGCAACTAGTCGCGCTCAGTCCCCCGTACGTCGGCGACATCCTCTTCCGACACCTACAGGACCTGAGGCGGGGCGCCTCCGTCGACGACTACTTCCAGCTGGGAGACTTCCTCGCCAGCACGGCTGACGTTGTCAGAGCGGTGGAGTTCGTGGCAGACCTGCCGGACGTCCAGTCAGAAGGGTTGCACGGCGTCGAGGCGCCGACGACGGTGACGACCGGCTTGCTAGAAAGCGACGATCGCGCCGCCTCCATGTGTCGCCCGCTGGCGATGAACGCCATGACGGCCGCATCACCGCGAAGCTCTCCGGCCGCAATGGCAATGCCGCGGCACGGCGCTAGCGAGACGTTTCCCTTCACATCGGCGGCTCAGACCTTCCGCACGCCGTCCGTCTCCTCGCTGAGTTCGGCCGCAAGCTTCAGTGCTCCGTCGACATGCTCCGGTGCCTCGCCGTACGCATCACCGGCGCATTCTCCTTGCCCGTCACCATCGATAGCCCGCGGCGGTTCGTCACCGCAGGGCTCACCGCAGTCCGAACCCAGCCCACAGGACTGCATGGAAACCGACCAACCCTCGCCGACCTCTCAAAACGCCTGCAACGGAGGTAAGGAGCTGCATGTACATTTAGTTTGTCTTTCTCTTCAGTTGAGCGAGCTTGTTCATTATCCACTCATCGTTCGCTTCCAAAAGTGTGCATGATAGCAGGGTGCATAAATGAGTGTAGCTGAGAAGGGAAAAACCTGGAAAGATAGAGCGCTGTCCCTTTCACCTTTTGCGCTAGTTCAAGGTCCGAAAACCTGGGCAACAGGCACTACAAGATACATGTGCGCTTCAGGCCTTGGTGGCTGGAAGTGGATGTATCAGATTCCTTGTCTGTGCTGACCATGTACAGTAGATCAGCCTGTCTACATGCCCTCATGATGATGACATGCAAAACGCCACACTTCAAAAGAAAGCTTCCAATGTGACAAGGGAAATGAAGTGGAACAGGGGTGAAATTTCAGGGCATCCACTTTCTCTGTGTCAACATCACAAGGCACGTCCCAGCCTCGGTGGGCACATCCTTGTGCCAGCTAACTCCGTCAACAGAATAAAATTAATTAATATAAATTTAATGAAATTGGAAGATATGGTACAGTCTCACCTCACACTCGAAGTTGGGGCAAGGAAGTAAGACATTACTGCTAAGCCTGTTGTACACAATAGTGGCTGTATCAATTTTCGAGCATCTGTGTATCAATTTTCGGGCAGCTGTGTCCTGAACCCCTTTTGGCTTCTTCCTTTTCCCCTTCTTTTCAGGAAGCAGCGGTCAGGTCCAGTTGTGGCAGTTCCTTCTCGAGTTGCTGACTGACCGTGAGGCTCAGAGCTGCATCTCGTGGATGCAGCGTCGCTGGGAGTTCAAGCTCAGCAACCCCGAGGAAGTGGCCAAGCGCTGGGGTGAGCGTAAGAACAAGCCCAAGATGAACTATGAGAAGCTGTCACGCGGCCTGCGCTACTACTACGACAAGAACATCATACACAAAGTGCAAGGGAAGCGCTATGTCTACAAGTTTGTTTGCGATGTCGAATCTCTCCTCGGCCTGAGCTGGAGTGACCTTCAGCAGTTTCTCTCCACGCCCGACTCACAGCCTCTCTCCTTCTCTTCGCCAGCAGCCATGAGCACTCAACCCGGCTGCGGTCTCCTCTCTAAGTTCATCTCTGCTGGTGAAGACTCATTCTGACACTGCATACCATTCTTTTCGTCCTTGATTTTTGGCATGCAATGTCTGTGGTAAACAAGACATCTCACGCCGAATTGCCGATTTTGTCCTATCACGCATATGAAGAGCCAAGACTGATCACAGGACTGTCCTATAGCAAGTCTAGATTTAACAGTCACTTGTCTTACCAAAGAAGACATGCAGCAACCGGCTTGCAAGCAGCTCCGCTCCAGGCCAGTTAGATTAGTTTACCTTCTCATACATAAAACCGTTGACTATTTTTTTCCAACTCATTGCATGGAAACTGGCCAATGTTCACCGCGGAACTAAAGAAATTGGTTTAGACCTGGTTATTGCCTGAGTCTGACCCAAAATGCAACCGGGTCACGGCTTTGTGTTGTTGCGGCAGTTTACCAGTTTCTTATGCCTTCCTTTCTATATTATGATATTGCCACTGAGATTTGGTGGTGCACAGCTGTGCTTTTTTTTTTTTCTTTGAAAATGATGTGATTCCTCAGCGCAAGAACTATTTCCAATTCCATTGACTGCTCACCAGTGAGTGAGTGGATCTGAGCAGCAAATATGCGCCTGGATCAAGCATGCATGGCGACTGAGACTGAGTTGGGGAGAGGGAGAGAGAGAGAGAGAGAGAGAGAGAAATGATTATTAGGATTGTGATCGTGATTATGATTATTTATTGGACCAGTCACCTTTGGAATGGCAGCATGCAGAAAAAGAAAAGACACCATAAAATTTCTGAAAAAAAACATGGAAATGATGCACTTCACGTGTACAACCTAAAACCCCAAGGTGGTTTTGAGCCATCACAGGCACAAAGATTCAAACACCAACACAAGGACCAAAGTAACAAGACAAACACACACAAGGCCCACACATATGATGATGTTTATGTTTACTGATGTTTATTGCGCATATGACCTTTGTGCTGGCTCGGAATGCAATTTCAAAAAAATAGTAACTTCCAGGGAAACAAAAGAAGAAACAGGTGTGTAATGCTTTGTGAGGCCTGAAAAAAAGAAGAAGAAGAAGAAGAATTAAGCACTCGGAACAGAAAAATATGAATAGACAAAAATCGGAAGAGGAAGAAAACCATGAAGAGGAGCAAGTGAGATCCATCAAGTAACCATGGCGACTATCACGAACCAAGGATCCATCAAGTAACCACGGCAACTACCTCGAGGACCAAGGATCCACCAAGATTACCAGCACAGTTGCATGGCCATTAGGCATTTCACCAAAGAAAATAACAGATACACTACAAAACACGCGTGTTACAACACCAAGGAATTTTCCAGATTCAGGACTGATGTCACGTGCACGCCAGTCTACGAGGGAAAGTTCAGTTGGCCCTGTTCAAGACTCGTGCCGAATGTTCGTCAAGACTGACATTAGAACAATCACTACTCCATTCACACTTCCTTTCTTGGTGATCTAACTTTATCTCCCCCTAACCTAGTTCTTATTAAAATAGTCCGCCTGACCCAGAAGTAACTGCTTAGCTGTCTTTGTACCCAGCCATATCATTCCTACCTTCTACCTCCTTCCTCTACTCACCTGCTGGAACCTCCCTGACTAGCCGTTATTACCATTCTTTTCCACACACCCCCCGCCCCCTGTTTTCCCAATACC
>JAOWAR010130416.1:0-11870 GCA_028571005.1 Clathrina lutea | reverse complement strand
GCAGGCATCAAGGATGCAGTGCCTGTGGATAAAAGGAAAGGGGCAGTCTACGAAATTGCTTGCGTAGACTGCTCAGATACTTACATTGGGGAGACTTCTAGATCATTTCAGGTCAGAAAAAGTGAGCACCAGCGACACACCAGGCGAAGAAGATTTGATCTTTCAGCGGTGTCGGAGCATGCTTGTCTCAGTGGACACAAAATCGACTGGGATAATGCGAAGGTGCTTGACTTTGAAAGATATTGGATGTCTAGAAAAGTTTTTGAAGCTCTGCACATTGCCAGAAAGAAGCCGAGCTTGAACCGTGATTACGGAGTCGAGATTTCCGACTTCTGGCGAAAGATCGGACATTAACGTACAACTTTCTGGTATTGGCAGACTTCCAAACGGACAGTAGACGCCGGAAAGTATTTAACCTGATGAAGGCTGGCACAGCTCAGCCGAAACGTCGTTCGTGATTTTACCGAGCTGTGACCTAAGAAGAGAGAGCTTTTTCCTTTTCTGAAGTAGTCTTGTGTGAAAACTGTGCGTTCAGGAAAAAAAACACCAGCTACATCTACACTTGAACTGGACATTTTGGTTTGCTGCTAGACAGAGAGACAGATTAAGACAGACAGGCAGGCAGGCAGGCAGGCAGGAGGGGGTTGGAGAGTGAGGTAGAGAGAGAAAGAGTAGCCATACTAGGAATAGCTTTTCAAGGTTTGGTTCATATATTCTCACTTGGCCTACTGGCCATTGATGATTATGCAGAGATACACAGTTCCTTCTCTTGGATCTGATGAACATGTTGTGAAGCAACCATTGGATACCACACCAATGTTGATGAAGATTCGATATTGGGTGATGAAAGCGAAGCTATACAAATTATATGGCAACTTGCATGTCGCCCACAAAAAGCAATACAATGCAAAATGCAGGAAGCATGAAATCACGTATGCATATGGCTTACATGTTTAGTGTAGTGCGTAGATAAGATCAAGGAAGAAAGGATATGAGAAAGGAAGATGAAGAATACATGATTTACAAGCATCTCTCAAAGTCTCGACGGCGTTTGGCTTTCTTAAAGTTTTCACTGTTCAATTCAACTCGATAAGGATGAATTCTGATTGAGGAGAAGTCAGACAAACCTTGGACGACGCCGGAACCTTGAAGTGAGCTGACAAGCGTGAAGCTGTAAAGAAACGCAGGCGAGAAAGAACGAGATCACTTTCCTAAAAGAGAGAGAACGAAGGAAGTTTCAGTGCAAGGTGGAGTTCGGCTTCTCGCGTACTGGAAACTCCATGTTACAAATCTAAACAAATGTAGCATTCAGTTTTTTTAACTGACAATATGGCCGATCAGACAATATGGCTAATCAGACAATATGGCCGATCAGACAATATGGCCGACCAGGTTTCGCTCTTACCAGGATGTTCACGTGGGAGACTATCGATGTTCATCTTCACTCTGTCAAGAAGATATGCTGCCACACGCTGGTAGACGTCCCACCGCTGAGCCTGGATGACACAAGCAGTTTGACAACATTGCAAACATTGAGTATGAGTGGGAGCTCTTTTGACGCATCTCCGCCCACAGCAAGTACCAGCTGACAAGCACCTTCCTTTATAACCATTATTTGCTTGATCCCTGGCAGCTGCCAATGGCATTCAGATTTAGTGTTCATTTGTGCAAATTGTTGTTTCAGTGCATTTTATAGCTTCTGGGAAGGGGGAGGGGCAGGCCAGGATTTGAACCTATGGCGAAACCGTGCCTAGTTGAACCAACTCCTGGTGTCAGTTGCTTAGACCAACCCATCGACTCTAATAAGTTGGCGACATGGTCCGAGCTTTGGTCTTTCCATACGATCTGTAAACAGCGACATGCGAGTCACCTCATAGTGCATCGCAGTTCCGACTGTGTTGTATGGAAAAAACCAAAGCTCGCCATGACACTGACTTTTTGAGCCAGATGAGCAGTCCAAGCAGTTGATTTCCATTCGGCTAGGCGGCTTTTTTGCCACAGGTTCAAATCCTGAGCTACATGCACCCTCAACAAAATGGAGGAACGAAATATGCCGATATCAGTTTGAGTGATTTTTCACTTGCCGAAAGAGGTGAGTATCAACCTAGCTGGGGAGTGAAGCACATAGTGTCAGCACCTCAATGGAGTGCTCTGCTTGTAGTTTACAATCCAGTTCCACTCAGACATGAACGTGCATGTAGTATTCAGTCTCCAGAGCACAACAAATGAGAGACAGAGGGGGAGGGAGAAAGTTCACATGAAAGGGGATTCCCCACCTTGTGATGCTTGATGTTGTCGTACAGTCCAGCCAAGTGCATGTGTAGCATTGGCTCTTTGGTTGCCACAGAAGCCAACTCTAACACACCTATTGCAACGCACAAATCATCAAGTCACCAAGGGATTGAATGACAGCTGGAGAGCCAAAGAACAATCAGTCGAGAGTTTAAGCACAACAAGAAGGGCAAGTTTTGGCTGTTACCATGACACTTACACAAAATGTACAGAACAAGTGTACCAAGCCAAAAAAAGGACACGGCATTTGCTCATCCAAATAAATCTCAGGCATCATCTGGCGATATTCATTCTCTCACACTGGCAGCAAAGCCACAATCAGCGCTTACCGGAATCGTGACCTAGCAGTTCGAAGAATGTCGGGACAATGCAGAACAGTTGAACTGCTTCAGACGCGAGAAGGCACTGAGCTGCTCTCATCCTGTGAAACGGGGTCAAGGAAACTGTTCATGGACAAAAGTACTAAGGGGCATCATAGAATGTTTGATCCACAAGTGTGCATTTCACTCAGGCTATATGGCTTTGACCTTTGAGAAATATATGAAGGCACGAGCAGTGTGATTTAGAATACAGAGAACAAGCTAGCTGAACCATCACAACTTTGTGAGGGCATCGTACGTGTGGTTATCAGCTTCCTACAAGATCTAGATGACCCTTGTGGCAACAGCTGTAATGTTGTTGGCAACAGCCATAAACTGATAGCTGTTCTTGAACAGGATCAAAATACGTACTGTGCACTTGTGCAGGCAGCTGGCAGGTCGTCTGTGCGGTGAAGGCCCTCTGCATACCTTTGTGCAAAAACATTTTCTTTATTAAATAATTCACTGATTCGAATTCCAAGAACAAGACCATCTCTTTCAAAAACGAGAAAAAAGTCCCCTAAATTAAGTATGCTTTTAACATCCAATGTCTCAGTTTTGGAGAGAGAGAAAGGGAGAGAGAGAGAGAGAAAAAGGAAAAAAAAGAGGATGCCAGCAATTCAGAATCTTACTGATCTGGCGCTGAAAGTGCTTTCCTGATCAGAACGGTGACTAAAGTCCACAGCGCACTGTACAACTCTGCATAAAGACCGTCCTTCTGAACAGCATAAACAAACCATGAAAAAATCAGAAACATTTAAAACAAAAACAGAGGAAGTATCTTCTCCCCCCCCCCAAAAAAAAAAAAAAACTAAGCTATCTAAGCTCTGGTGAAGGGCATCACAAGGCAGCGGATATTCTACTTGTAAAACCAGAAAGTTAACATCAAGGAGCTGGATAAATCATGATAACATCCGTGTCCATGAAGCTTTATTTGTTGCTGTTGTCACAAGTTAACCGGAACAGTCTTTGCCAAGTCTTAATTGGAACAAAGGTTTTTTTCCCTCTTATCAATGCCCTGTCAAGATAAAACTGTGCTGTATTGTTCAAAATGAGATCCTTTACAGCCCAATGATATGTTCAGTTCTTTTTCACAAATGGGTCAATATCTTAAATGGTGGAAATCAAGGCTCAACTGACCGCGCCGCCGTCACGCTCGATGGTCACCACGCTGAGCAGGAGACCAGATAGCCTGCAACGGAGGTCTTTGGGCAGAAGGAAGAGGGTCATGGAGGGTATTCCCCTGAGGAGGTAGAGCATAACAAAGAGGAAGGTTGAGTAAAGGATGCCTGTGTCAGATGGCGATAGGCTTGGCTTTTACTTTCTCTTCCATCACTCTCTGACACACACGCACATGCGCGCGCTCTTCTCGCCTTCTTTTCTCACCTCTTTTTGCTTACTCTGTACGGCCCTGGGACCCGTTGTCATCTCTTAGTGCCCCATCCTGTCTTGAGATAGGTCCCAAAACAGGTGGGCCTTATTAGAAATGTCTAGGTTTCTTGTAGGATTTTCTTTTCTTGTATTGAGATGACGGCGCCTCAACTGATGAAACGGGCCTTCTGCTGCTCTTGTAATTTTTTGTTTTGCATACTTACGTCCAAATCGTATGTCACTTTTCATCCTAGTCTAACTATACAAAATTCTTTAACACACAAACACACACACACACACACACGGGCCACTTGTCACACAAAAGCCTATCTACAAACACCAAATGATTCCAACAGACATTCACTAACCTGCTCTTCATAGAGCCCTCCGATTTCATCGTACATCTTTCCGGTTTGTGAGAAAGCTTCAGTGATTCCACGTGCATCTGGAGCGAAGGGAAAACAGTTTGTTTACTGCGAGGTAGAGTTCAACTTGCAATTGACACTTTCCACAATGAGACCACTTGAAGGAGCAAAAAAACAAAAAATACGTAAAGCAAGTGAAAGTGGACCATTCCGGCAATACCCTGACACAGGCAGTACAGAAACTGGTCTTTCTGTGCACAAACGACGATCACTGACGAAGTTAGCGCCAGTACACGGTAACTTACAGTCCTTCTCCTCTGTGGCAAATGTCTCCCCAAGCCGCGTGAAAGCCTGGCCGAGCTTTTGATACTCTCGCTTAAAAACTGATAAAGACAGGGGAAAGCGGGCATTTGCCACATAAGAAAGTTGCAGCCAACCAGTTGCACACAATTTTGGGGAAAACACTACGAAGGAAGTTTGTTGTTGCAAACTTATCAAAGAAGGAAAGAGGGAGAATACGGAGGGAAGATGGAAGATCAGCACAATGATGTGGAAAGTTGAACAAGAATAAACGAGTAAATGGCGGCAGGCTTACTTCCAGAGGATTTCTCACAGTGCTCCTGGCACCGTTCCTTCATTTTCAGCGTGTTCTCATCCATGCTTCTTACAAACTTGCCAAATCGGTCGACTTCAGTTTCTCTAGGTATCCGGAAGAAACGCAACATACAAGGTGATACAATGCTTTCACAGCTGACAGGGCAATGCAGAATCAAATCCACTCTCACAAGAACGACAATTCAATTCTGAACTAAAAGCAATCAATCATACTGCGAATTCAAAGAGACATTCGTTCGTAGAAAAAAAAAAAAAAACTCTTTTTAGGTCACAGCTCCGTATGAATAAATTTTGAGCGATGCTTCGGCTGAGCTGTGCCAGCCTTCCCCAGATTCTGAACACCTTCCTTCTCTGAATGGCGATCAGTAACACCAGCTACCTATATAGTATCTGATGTCTTCTGTCTGTTTGAAAGCTGATTTTGAACCGTGATTGTGGAGTTGAGATAACCAAATTCTGGCAAAAGGCCAGAAGTTAACGCATAAAACTTTTTGGCATTCGCAGACTTCAAAACGGACAGTCGACATCGGAGACTACATAAGTAGCTGGTATTACTGATTGCCGTTCAGAGAAGGAAGGTATTTAGAACCTGAGGAAGGCTGGCACAGCTCAGCCGAGACGTCGTTCAAAATTTACTCATATGGCGCTGTGACCTGAAAAGAGAGATTTTCTGAATACGATTCAAAGACTTTTTTCTCTTAAAATACAGAGAGATGGTCGAAGTTTCACGTACACATTCATCACTTGCAAAGTGCCTGGGACTTTGACCGTCATGTACAACGCGGAACCAATCAATTCATCTTTCTCTGCTCGGCGCTTGCCTGCCTTCCATTGCTGTCAGCCGAGAAGAAAAGAGGAAGAGATTACTGACCATGGAAGGAAAAGATTATACACCACAGAAGGAAGAGAGCTATTCCTACGGGTTATTCCTCTCCTCGACATGTGACGCATGGTGCAGGAAATACCCAAAACCAACTTGATGGTTGCACTGCTGGTTACACAAACCAGGATTTTCTTGCAAGCAAGCATCACATGAGCTCAACTAGCATGAAAGCTGCCTGTCAACCGTAAAATGGTCCCACAGCAGCCGAGATGTTTCCACCATTTTGCTATATAATTACAAGAATTGGCTCGACATCCATCATCCAAAAAATGTGCTTTCTGAGAAAGGACGAACCTTTTCATCTGACTTGCAGGTAAGAAAATGCAGGAAGACTTCACTTCGTGACAGGACAGGATGTCTGGCAACTCGGTTCAGCCACTTCTCGAGTCGCTCACGGCGTTTTTCAACAAAATCCTCTCCGTAACGGCCTGGACAGAAGCCAAGAGAAGTCAAATGGTATCAACAAAGTGAATTGTCTCAGACATGTTTCAGTGACGAATAGCCAGGAACAAGGAAGATGATGCAATAAAAGTGAATGTGTTGGCATTGATACAGGACATGGTTACAAACAGCTGAATATCAAGCAACTATAGACTTCGACCATTATGAAGAACGGACTTTGCTTAGTGCAAGCCAGCCTTGGCAACTCCAGATTATTGGTAGTCAGCTGGGAGATTTAATGATGGTACGGCATAATTCTATAGCTTCCTACCATTGACATAGACAAGACGGGTAAGTGAGAAATACAAAAAAAAATGACTGAATATGATTAGGGGTATTTGTGTCTGGACATGGAGAGGACCGCGTGTGAGGTGTGCAGGCTGGGTGTCTATGGGAAGTGTGTGTGAGCCACTAAGGTCTATGGGCAGTGTGTAAGGTCTATGGGCAAGGTGTGAGGCCTATGCTGGTACCAACCGGCATACTGCTTGTCCGGCAAAGGAGGCACAGAGAGTAACGTGAACTTTTCCATCAGCCGGTCGTGAAGCCAGTCAAAGTGCTTGTATCTTCTCTCCACTGGAACATTTGTTGACTGATTGACAAAAAAAGGCCAAGTAAATCTTTAAAACAAGGAAATTAGTTGAATCTTGCAAGGAAACATGATGTAGGGGATGTATAATCAATGTTCATGTGTGCATCAATCGGACGTCCAGTTTAAACCACAAATATGAAGTGATTGCGTCTGATTATTGATCAGTTCGTCACCTGTAAGCTTAAATTTGATGCCCTGAAACATGTAAAGTACTTTCAGATAAGGAGGTGGCAGTATGTCGTTGAAGGAACTTTTTTTCTTGTTTTTCTTTATGCTTAAACGAATCTCTTCAAAACACGTTGTGATTGGTTAGGGAGAAAAGAGCTTCGATCTCACCGTTGGGGTGATGCGGTAAGCGATGAAGCTCTTGATGCCCTTCAGCTTGCTGCGCTTGGTCGGCTCCGTGCAAGACAGTGTGTACGGGGCTGGGTTGGCTACCCACTGTGGCCCGACATGAGCCTCCTGCTCGTTAGCGTGAGTAAACCAATCCATACACAGAAAACAACAAATACGGTACACGTACAGGTTGTGAAGTTACTTAAGCAATTCATCACAGAAGTAAATGCTGTTCTAGTGAAGGTCTATTAGACCAATCTCCCAAAGAAAGCTACACAAAAGGGAGATCAATGTATTTTCCTACACGTGTGTGTGAGCGCGCGTACATGTGTGAATGTGCAAGTGTGTACATGCGTGTGTGTGTGTGTGGGAGGTGGTGGGGGGTGGGAGTGTGTACATGTATGTGCCTGTGTGTGTATGTGCCTGTGTGTATGTGAATGTGTGTACACGCATGTGTGCTTCTGTGCCCTGCCAGAAAGATTTGAAAAGAGATCAGTCTGTTTTGAATATCGGGAGCAGTACCTCGCAAGAAATGGTGAACCTGAAGAGATGTAGTTGCGAGTGGAGGATTTGAAGAGAACTAATGACTTGAATGAGAAAGAGAATCACGTTGGCCGCCCGCAGAGGCAGAGAGACAGGGAACGAAGAAAAAATCATTGGCCTCTGGAGGGGCTCGAACCCACGGCCTCGGATTTGCGCTCTGACGCTCTAACCGCTGAGCTACTGAGACCCACACCTCAACCAAATCATTCAACTTCGTTTTGTCTCGCTGCCGAGAAGATTGCTCCTGCCTCGCTCTCCAGCTGCAGCGATCCGAACTCGGGATGGCTGCCCGCGCCAGGTACTCGCAAAGCGCTTTTCCTGCCCGGAGAAGAGTAGTCAGGGAGCGTCGGAGCACAAATCCGAGGCCATGGGTTCGAGCCCCACCTGAGGCCAATGATGTTTTCTTCGTTCCCTGTCTCTTTGCCTCCGTGGGCGGCCAACGTGATTCTCTTTCTCATTCTTAATCTTCCCCGCGTTATGTCTCTCTATCTAATGATTTGAATGGCAAGTAATCGCCCATGACGATGCAGTGTGCCATATTCATCATCTGGTACGCATCAACTTTACAACCATCACTTCAGTCTTTGGCGAGACCAAACATTATCTTGTTGAACCATCCTCAAAAGGCGGATGTTGGTTGTGTCATCATACCTCAATGGCGATCTGGTCTGAGTCTGAAATGCGTGCTTTCTTGCCAGCATTGCCTAGAAGGTAGTCCTCTCCGCCTGACTTGACGAAGGTGGAGAATCTTCGACAACAGAGAAGACAGAGCAGCATGAAGAGCTTAGTATTAACATCTGAATCAGTTCTCCCTGCCATAGGTTGATGCACGGTTGAGCCCATGCAGGATAATATTGCTGATACTTAGACTAAACTACTCAAAGTAGATAAAACTGCTCTTCTAGAACGTTACTAGATCGCATTGTCCTGATTCAACATGACCCGGCATGAGAGCCTTGAGCTGGCTTGTTTGTGATTCGTCTCTCACCTGTTGATGTTCTTTCGCATTGTGCCCGATCGCTGTATGCTCATGGAATCCGTGCGGTTTCGCGGCGACACACTCAGTGTGTTGCTGTCTCCACCGTCATAAGCTGTTGACTCATCTCGGGTGACGCTGATTGCTGGCGTGCTGGTCGCTGGGGCAGCTTCCTGGTCCCATGACTCGTCAAAACTGTCTGCCCGGTCCCTGGAGTCATAACCACCCTGGTCATAACCACCTTGGTCATAACCACCCTGTTCGTAGCCACCCTGGTCGTAGCTACCATACCCATTTGACTGGTAAGAATCAGTTGCGGCGGCAGCAGGAGCAGCTGGCGCTAAAGGAGCACTGCCCGTCATAACCTGCAATAAAAACACTCCCTGCTTTTCATTTGGAGTCCACATAATTACAAAAACCATTTCGTCTGTGCATTTGCTCTCTGAAAGTAAAACTTTTTGACTGCTGAGTAAAGGGAAATGGGTGAAAATTGCACTTTTCACACATGACAATTTTAAAAAATGCTGTACTTTTGGCCGCACTTGTGAGGTTTTCAGATCATTCTGGTTCTGTCCTTTGATTTAGCTTTTGCCAAAATTTCGTCTCTTACAATTTCCCTCCCTCTCTCTTGTCTATCCTTTTTTGGCCGCCTGTCACCGACACCAAGGTCTGTTTTTTGTTGTTGTTGTTTTGATTTTTTCCTGGTTGCACGTGCAGGTTTCTCCCCCTCAGCTCGTCAGGCAAATCGTAAATTTAGATAGCTGCTCTAGGAAGAGAGAGGAAGAGTCCCTGACTACCCAGAAGCCAAGCAGATAGGTTTATTCAAAGATTTTTGTCAAGCCACTATCAGCGGTCAGCTGGCCAGCAATAACCCATGTTCGTAGCGACCTATGAGGTCTGAACGTGGAAGAAAGCAGACAACTTCAAAGCGTGCCCTAAGACAAAGAGTCGGGTACCATCGGCGACAGCACGCAGAAATTTCAGGGAGATTGAAGTACTAACGCGCACAACATACACAAGCAGGGTGTATTAAACGTGGCATGACAAGATCTCTTTAACCAAGCAACATGAGCTAACCGCAACGAAAAGTTCGTTCGCCGGTTTTCGAGCTAATCCACGGGGAAGCACCTTTGGGTGAAACGATCCCAAAAGAGATCCATCTCACATCCCTCTTCGAGTTAGGTCATTACAGGCGCAGGTGCCCTCTACGCATACAACTTGAATCGTGCAGCTCACGCTAAGCTTGTGCACAGTACATTTTCACTTGGGATTCTCATCAATTTCCTTTAAAGAGCACCGCTTACCTCAACGTAGGCTTCCGGAAACAAGCCAATATTCCCGTCCTGAGTCTCGCCCTCCCACCAGCCGTCGCCGATATCCTAACCAGGAGACAAAGAACGGATTCCATTCATCTTAGTAGCGTAACGACCCAACGCAGCTCGGCAGGATAGACCAAAAAGCGGCACCTGTTGCGCTGCCACCTACCTGATTTGTAACGTTCAGGATTTCTCCTTCCTTCACGCTCAGCTCATTTCCCGAAGGATCCCCTTCGAAGTCGTACAACACCCGGACCTTGATAAACAGAAACCACTAGAGATGTAGACAACACGCTTGGCACGCAACTTAACTCACAACGTTGGTCTACCTGAACAGCCGCCATTTTCTCTTCCAACTCTGCCTCTGCCTCACACCTCGAAACTTGGTAGGATTTAACGAAGAAAGCACGATGCAAAACTTGAATGCGTCACTAATTTGCTACTGAGAGGTCATGCCGCTTCTCCTCTTACGATGACAAACAGTGAATCCGTCGCTAGTATAACGATCGGTAGCGAGTCCAATCCTGTCCTTTAGACTACGATGTTGTTCGTGGTCCGCCCGCCGCTAGCCACTGCATCTGGTATAGCCACGGTGCACTATGTATAGCTCGCGCTACGCTGCTGTCGACAATCGCCGTCGCGCGCTGGCCACTCAGTCTCACACTGATCTCGCACTCTCCACTGACCGCTCTGCTAGCCGGCACTGACCACCGGTCGCTGTCAGCTGATCGATCTGGTCACAACTTTCCACCTATCGCCCGCACGAGCAATGCATTAATGTCGCAGACCGATCTGCCTTCACTACGTATATTCGAATCTAGCGACTGTCCATCATTTTCTCGTGACCTGCTATTACTTCTTCGATGTAAAGTTTTAGCCCTTCATTCTTCACTGCTGGGGCTTTTTGTTGTTGACGACCAACAGGGTCGCAAGTAGCACCGCACGCTTGGTGTGTTAGATGTCGTGCATGAATTAATCGACTTTGAATTATTCCACGCGCTCAATAGACAGGATGTGAAGCCGGCAGCGATGTCAACAGCGTCGACAGTGTCAACGTCATTCGAGAAACAGTATGAAACGGCCACTTTGCGACGCGGCCGGTCGCCATTCCAACCAGGGCGGTGAGATGCGTAGGCCCCGAAATTTAAAGTGACATCGTTCCCCCCTGCCTGACTCAGCATCTGCAGGCTGCAGCCCTCGCCCTCTGAATGTATTTCAGGCAGGCTTCGTGTCGAGGCCCCGGTCCCGGAAAAAAATGCTCCCCATCGTCACGAATGACAAGAACAAAGGCACTCAAGGGTGTTGAAATCACAGTGTTTGGAACACGTGGAACTGCCGTTGCGCGACGCAAGGCCCGCACAAACAATCCTTCAGCGGGAGAGTGCATATGATTGTAATTTGATTGCACAACGGCGGGCTTGCATGGAAACCTCCGCAAATCTGCAGCACTGTTCTACATGGCTGTACAGCACTGCGGCACGCAATGAGGTCAAAAATTCCTTAAGAATTCAGAACCTACATGTACAAGAACGTCGTTTTTGGCAGTATTTAGTGACAGTCTTATGAGGTACTGCAGCACATCCAGCCAAATTGAATAAGAACGCACAAAGTTCCCACAAAACCAATTGGCGCAAGACAAAGATCGTGTTCTTCAAAGATACATTTTTTTCAAACTTTTTAAGGCTGGAAACATTTGCAAAAATTTCTCTGAAGCGCAAAAAAAAAAATAGCAAAGAGAAAATGCAGAAACTCGTGTGTGAATTCAAAAATTTTCAAAAAACTGT
>JAOWAR010130305.1:0-10000 GCA_028571005.1 Clathrina lutea | reverse complement strand
GCGTTGAGACAAGCCACACAATCCACAAAGAAAAGGAAAGGAAAGGAGAGGAACTTGCTAGCTAAGGCGACAAAGCCATGCATTCGTTTCAAGACAAGCTAGAGCATTATCCGAAAAGGAAAGAACAAGAGAAAAACGTAGAGTTCATTAAGAGAAGCGACTTGAAGGGGTAGAGTGAGCATGGAGAGGGAACATGGCAAAGACACGGGACACATTGTGCAACGTTTGCAACAAAATTGAAAACATGAAAAATCAAAAATGGAAACACCATGGACAGAGAAAAAGCCGATTTCTGGCAAAAAATATTCAGAAAGGAGAATTTATGAGGCAAAAAATATTCAGAAAGGAGAATTTATGAGGCAAAAGTCCGTCATTATCCTAAATTGTTTCTACCACTCCCCATTAGTTCTTCTTCCTTGCTTTCCGCACGAGCTTCTCAATGTCGAAGTTCGTCCTCACCTCTCCAGCGAAGTCCCAAGTGTGGAAAACGACAGGGTGCCTCTCGGCCCGTGGCTGCTGCTGTTTTTTCCTTGAGCTCTGCTGTTCCTTTGTCAGTGGCGGAGGTAGACACACCCAACTGTCTAGCTCGATACCAACGGTCTGCGTCACGTTACGCAGCTGTGAAGGAGGAGTGCCACGGAGGCGAGCCAAAAGCGAGGTCTTGCCCTGACCACAGTTACCCACTACTGTCAGTCGCATGTGACGGTAAGGCCGAGAGCTGGCAAAGAGCAACATTGAGTTAGAAATAAAAATACGTTTCTCAAGGCACAAGCTCCACATCTAATGCCAAACACACTGCAAGAAACCCAAAGCAACATACTGGAAGAGGATAGCATGACAACTGAGTTAAAGAAAATCAGCAATGTTGTGGGCAAGAATGGTGCGACAACAAACGACTGGATTGCAGGTGCATGAAAACAAACCACAACCCATTGCTGTCATGGTAACCCATTGCTGTCATGGTAAAAGGAGTTGGTCAAAACAACGGATAAAAGAAATGTTACTGTACACTTGTGTTTGTTTCTAGCAATGCATCATATCGGAAACTGCAAGATCTGTTACCAAATTCCTCATGGTGGACCACAACAATTTAGTGAACTTAAAAGAGTGATCAAATAAATCGGCAGCTATGAGTTCACGCTGCGCACATACGCAAACACACGCACACACGCATGCACACACTCACACACCCACACCTGCGCGAGCGCACATACACACACATCGTACATATCCCCTCACAAACCTTTTCAGCACCGAGTGCAAATAGCTGAGGAAGCCTGGCAGGTTCCGTGTCGTATAGGACGCCGGTGGAAATGCCAGCTGTACACCATCCAGCTTCAGTTCAAAGAGCGAACCCTTCAGGTTCCCGAGTTGGGCCGGGATACACGTGATGTCAGTGTTTTGACTCAAGTTGAGTATTTTCAGAGCATGCTGCCAGTATACTGACTTTGGTAGCTCTCTAAGGTGGTTGAAGCTGATGTCAAGGTGTTCCAGGCCGGGGTAAAGGGTTTCCGGTTGTTTCCCAGACGACAGCTGTGGGCTGCATGAGGACCCAGCAACTTCCAACGACAGGAGTTCGAGCTTCTGGAGGCAGTTGTGGGAGAGCGAGAACTTTCGCAAAGATGGCAAGAAGTTGTGCAAGCGATGAGGACAAGACGATATGGCCCTGGCAGGGTTTGGCTGGCCAGCATGGACGAAGCACGTATGTCTCTCCACTGAGGAACTGTGACCGCGAGCGATTTGATTTCTCCCCAAGTTGAGGTCCACAAGCGAATGCGGGAGGTTGCAGATAGGGCCAAGGTCGCGGAGGCGGTTCTGAGAGAGATCAAGGTGGGTGAGGTGTGGGGTGAGGCAGGCCAGCATGTCGGGCAGGGTTACAAAGTGATTCTGCGATAGGTCGAGTTTTTCCAACTTCGAGTAGCACAGATCATGGTATTCATCGGTGGAGAGAGAAGAGAGATACGAGGTCTGCTTGGGCCAAACAGAGTGCGTCTCGGCCTGGAGTGAGTCCGTCAGTTCCGAGGCGGGCTTGACGTCGGATGACTGGCGATCGAATGGCCGATATCCTTCACTGCTCAGCCACCCGGGACGCGAAGACACCGTCAGGTCCACACGCTCCAGGCTCGGTCGGGAGGTCAAGCTGTCAGACAGCAGGCTGCCATCACTGTCGGACCCCTCCACTGATTCTGAGCTCCGTCCAGAGATTTGCCGTGGCAAAGGGATATTCAATGGTGGAAGCTTGGCAAGACGATTGTGGCTTGCGACCAGGATCTTCAGAGAAGGTGAAAGCCATAGACGTGGGTCAAGACGCGAGAGACGGTTTGAGCCGACCTTGAGGACCTCCAAGCTCTTGAGTTGGAAAACGGAGCCGTCAATGTATTCCAGACGGTTGTCAGAGACGTCGAGGTGTCGAAGACGAGAGCAGACTTCTAATGGTGGTGAGCAGTTCCGTCGCAGGAGATCAAGGTCCGGCAGCTTGGTCAGGTGGTTATGGCGAATCTCCAGCACCTCCAAGGCTGGGAGAAGCCACAGGCAGTCGGGGAGGCAGCTGAAGTGGTTCGACGAGAGCTTGAAGGTCTGCAGTGCCTGGCAGCTCCAGCCCATCAACTGGTTAGACGAAGGTGGCAGTGCTCGAAGTCCCTCACCAGAAGAAACCGGCACAATGCTCTCATCAATGGGAAGAGACGTGAGGTAGTTGCCGCTCAGGTCCACCTGCTGCACGTGCTGGAGCTGAAAGATTTCCAGAGGCACTTCTTCAAGGCTGTTGGATCGCAAATCCAACAAGATGAGGGGTAACTGCCTCGAGTCGAAGGAGACTCCCGAAAACGGACGAATCGTCACGCATGGCGATCTTGACGACGACTGGATGGTGGTAGTCGCTATTGGACTACTTTCAGGATCCAGGTCAGAAATGCTTTGGATCCAGCGAGCTTCTACGCGTGGAAGCGCAAGGTTGCTCCACACTGCAGAGGCGCAAAGCTGACCTCGGCCAATCTCAAAACCTCCTCGAGAGAAGAACCGGTGACAGACAAGCATCAGCTCGCATGAAATATCTCTGTGGCCAGCACACAAAGCGACACGTACCGCTAGGCCTTGCTTGTCTGTTGCGCCATACCGCAGAAGGACACGCACACACTCCAGGCTACCATGAGCCGCTGCCTCCACCAGTGCTGTAACTTTTGACACACGCAGCTCTGATGCGCCCTGTCCTGCGAGGAAACCATCTGCCGCAACGGGAACAGACCGATACTCGGAAGTGAACGTCTGCGTCCCAGTCTGAGATCGCCCGCCCCAGCCGCACACGGTACTTGTCCCATCCTCAGTTCCTGACCCTTGCAAATAACGCTCCTCCCCTGTTGTAGGATGTCGAGTAGACGCCCCTCGGTGCGGAGACGCAGTGGCTGCAGCTCTCATAGCTTCCCTGGCTACAGTGACGTGCTGGCGAGCTAGATCACCCGCCACTTGCGAGAAAGAGGAGAGCTGAGCATTGCTTGTGGTGGTGTCAGGGTGAGCATCTGCAGTCGAGAAAGGTGGGGACGGTGGCCGCGCAGTTTCAGTCTCCAATGCAAGCGTGTATGCTTCCTGTGAGGGAGATGCAACTGCAGCCACATCAGCACTGTGCTTGAGGAGTTGTTCAGCCGCTTCGTGGTGGTCGTTGATGCACGCTTCATGCAGTGCAGTTCGGCCAGCGCTGTCAAATGCGTTGACATCCACTGGAGAAGACGACTTCCATTGCCACTTCTCGCAGCCAAGGAGAACTCCAATAACTTCAGTGTGCCCATGGGCTGCTGCCTCGTGGAGAGGAGTCCGGAGCTCCGTATCAACAGCATTTACATCAATCTGACGGTAAGAGCCGTCAGGCATGGGAACCTTAGTTCGCAGCAAGAGTCGGGCTGCTTCACTCCGGTTGTAGCGAGCAGCAATGTGTAGCGGCGTCTGGGCACTTTGTGTTGGAAAGCCGATGAGGTGAGGGTACCCTTCCAAAAGGAGCTTCACCACATCGTCCCGGTTACCACGGATGGCAGCGCTCAGAGGAAACTCTTCGCCTTCCAAATATGAAACGGGCTCCTCACCGTGCTGAAGGAGAAGAGCCACTGTTTGCAGTGGAGCGATGTCAATAGCGCTGCAAAGAAATAACACAAAGATGACATTTGACTATCTTACGAAAAAAAACAAAACAGACCTACCATGGCCAAACGCAATAAAATCACCAGATGAAAGTTACCCGAGGGAAGCGCATAAAAGAGCAGTGTGCGAGATCTATCAGTGAATACATAACCACTTTTAGCCTCCAGTCAAGCGCAGCTACCAGTATTTACACCTAGGTCATTTAGTCCTGTAAATTCCACAAGGAAATACATTTGAATGACGTCCAGTCGCGAATCCTATCCTACATACCATAGCTTCTATGCCAGAATGAGAGAAAAGAGCAAGAAAAAGAAGATGAAGAAGAGAGGCGAGGTGGAATCAAAGGGGGCTTTGACCTGCATGGTGATTACAACAGCCTATGGACTAGTTTCACAAGCAAGCTGGATATTCAGCAAAAGCATACGGCGACTGTCCAGTCATCACAATCAGACGGCCACCGCATACACTTGCTGGATACCCGGCAATTAGCTGAAAGTCATCTATCACTACTAAGCGAATGCATACAAACTTCTACACTGCATTGGGCTCCATGGCGTTCACAACTGAAATTAGCACAATAAACATTATACTTACCAGCAGTTGACCTATATATAGTAGCTTGACAAAAATCTACATGACAGCAGCAGCTGGCAATCCATCAGATTATTTGCAATGTCAAAATGGATCACAGCTGAGTAGAGCGGCCATCATGTCAAACCACAGGCTATTGAATGACTTGACCGACCAGGTATAGCACGCAGCAGTACAAGACTGAGGGACACGAAGAGAAGGATGACGAGCTTACACTTGAAAAAGAGACCGCCCACTGGCGAGACGAGAGTTCAAGCCAAGTCTCTGCTGACTGACCAGACTTCGCAGCTGATGCTCAGTCTCCGCCTTCAGAGCTACCAGGTGGGAAGTATACAGCGGGAGAAAGACAATTCAGCGTGGGAAGTTGGGGATGATTCGAAGTAACCGAGTGCTCAGTCAAGTACGAATGTTTCACAAGCGCAAAGCACTGATGTAAAGCACATGTTCACATAAAGCAAAGTACATCTGTATACATAAGAAAGGTGCAAAAAATGTGACAACGGCAGCAAATTTCAAAAAAATCCTAGCGTATCTTTTTTTGAACTTCAATTTTTTTTTTGAAAAACATCTTTCCCTACTGATTTTCCCTTATTCACCAACGCTCAGGCTCGAATAAGGTAACGTGGCAAGATAAGGTGATTTCCTAAGCCCCTCCAATGTTGAGATTTGTGTGTTTGAATGTACAAGAATTTTGCCGCAAGTGTAAAGTAGTCGTTTTGTGTATTTCAACGAAGGTGTTTGGCGTTTATCTCGAAAGATGAAAGGCTCATTGCTGCATGACTGAACACTCACCTGAGATGATTTGATCACTGACTGGGGAGGACACGCACGACAGATACTCGATGGTCTGCTGGCTATCACTGACTGTGAGCCTGCTCATCCTGGCTTCTTTGTTGCTCTTCTACGAAGGATTGTTTCTCTGAAAACAAGAGATGTCTTTTATGAGTTCTCAATTTGAACAACGCACCTTGGATGGACAAGGAATGGATGTAACCCCAAAAGAAGCCCCTGCAAAGGAAAAAGCCTGAAAATATAGGCTACTCTGTACTTTTTTGCTTAACCAATTAGCACACTACAGTGAATAACAACAACAGACACCAAAGAGTGATGAGATTATAACTAAAAACAATTTATAGGGTTTTACGTCCGATCTTCCAAGTTGATTCCATTAGACAAATGGTGTTGTTTATAACTGGCCAGAAAGATTCTACGGCTGAAAAAGTCCTATTCCACAAATTAAGTGTAAATGTCAATATATCTAAGTGTCAATGCATCTGTTAACCGTTCAGCAGCCAGCTCAACTATGGTCATTGTCCCTGCTAGCCAGCGGTTTGTGGATTATACATTTTCTATTTTCTTTGGTACGGGTCGGAAGGTGATGCTTTGGAGGAGTTTAGGCAACAAAATGTATTGCATCTATGAGTTTGTGATTCACCATTAATAGAGTCTGAACCTGATGCCGTGTATGGTGGTCTTCTAGTTCCTTGAGGTAGATACATGTCTTATGTTGCAATGACAACTAAATGAACTGGTAAGGTCTGTGTACTGTAAACCTATGTTCACTGGCTTGTACACACATCAGTGGGATTCAGTTAATCGAAGCCAGGCAAGAGATCAGTCTGACAAGATCTCTCGATCACTTCCCAATCAACCCATCTCAGAAAGTACGTTTGATTCAGAAATGGACACCCTCCTTAATAGCATCACTATAGCAACATACTCGATGTAGTTAATGTGTGACCTCTTATACACGTACAAACAAGGGTGTTTCGGTGCTCAAAGCCTAGGAGCAAAGTTCATTGGTTTTGCATATACTGTGGTTTGAATATAGCAGTGATCAATGCAGAAGAACCACATTTGTACACACAGTCCGGATCTATATCAGTGGCCGATGCAAGTTATTTCCATTACTTATCAGGGCTTTTCGTCGGATTTCACTAAAGATGAATTGCCCAGGTAAGAGACGCTTTATTGTGTACAAGTCCATGTGTTGCGCTTGCACACATCTAATGGAAAGACAACGCTGAAATTCTTGATCGGAAAGACAACGCTGAAATTCTTGATTGGAAAGGATAAAGCAGCATGGACAAGCCCGCGATGTTGAAACCGAAGTTGGCATTGAGCATGAACAAATCTGACTCAGTCGTATCACTTCTTGGTTGAAAGAGGTGCCCGGTTGTCCTAACCGACTCATTCAACGTAAAGAAATGGGGCAGTGTTCCTGATACAAGCTCAACACTGAATTCACCTCTCCATATTGGAAGGCACTCCACATCTAGTCCATGCCACCACTGTGTGCCCAGAGACTTAAGCTTGTCCACTCCACACAGTCTAGTCCATGCCGCCACTGTGTGCCCAGAGTTAAGCTTGTCCACTCCACATCTAGTCCATGCCACCACTGTGTGCCCAGAGACTTAAGCTTGTCCACTATGTGCAGCTGCCTTTTTCTCTTTTTCTATTTTTACACTACTGTGTTGGCGTTGGTAACAACGGCTGCACCTATTCCCAGTGGCGGATCCAGAGGGTGGCACGGGGGGCACGTGACCCCCCCCCCCACGGCCTCCAATGTTTTTTTTTTAGTGCATTTTCCACAGAAAAAAAGAGCAAGACATGCAGCGGTGTGCCCAACGTGCAAATGGCACGTAATAGGGCCGTCGGCAGTAGATCTTCATCATGCGTTATACTTGCAATTGTGGCTATCACGGTTATGTAAACAACGTTGTTTGACGTCCATCTAGCGCCAGGATCTTTGCATTGATGAATCGAACATCAACCGGTCGGATTAGTGGTGTTGTCTTGTAGGCCAAAGCGGTTTAATTCATCTGGAGTACATGTTGATTGAGTAAAGTTTAAAGTATGAACTTGATCAGCATTAATTTTGTGAGTGCTCTGTGTGGAATGGTCTTGAGGATTAAGAATTGGCGTCAAGCCACGTACCCCAAGGAATTCCAAGCTGGAGATCCATCCGTCCTTGGGTACTAGTATACATTACCGTTAGCTCAGGCACAAGGAATTGCTGCAGTACAGTGCTAATTACCTGCCTGAATCAACTAAAAATCGGGGCTTCCGTCGCCTGAAAAGTGCTTGATTTGCAAAGCTCCCGGGGCGCTACAGCGCCCCCCAGACCCCCAGCTGGATTTTCTTTGTGCTCCCCGGTCAGTCTTGAGCTGGATCCGCCACTAGTTGTCACTCATCCCTCCCTTCTCCTTGAGTAATCCTCGTCGCTAATGTAATGTTCTCTTCCTTGCCGGGTTTCGATCGCCCTCACTTCACATGTACAAGGCTCACTGGAAGAACAACAAAGACCCCTGGCATGGCCAACTTGGCTTCGCCTCAAAGTAAAATGGCGACCTGTTGGTCCCATGGTAACCAGACTATTAAGGAGGGTGAACACTACAGTCGCTACCCGCCACATTGTGGACGAGCGGACGAAATACTTGCATGTCGTCGCCCCTCTTACGAAGGAGTACGCCTAAGCTTACTACTCTGTGGAAGTCAGGGACTTCCTCCTGTCACCTCCAACCCCTCCCCCCTACAGTGTATTACGGGAAGCGCTGTTCAAACGGACATCTGACTCTGAGACTTGCCGCCAGAACCAGCTGCATGTTGTCATCAGCGCACCTCGGTGATCAAAAGCCAATGCCTTGCCACATTGAACGCCTAGTTGGGAACACTGAAGACCATATGGGCGCCCGCCTGTTCCGCCAGCTGTTCCTTCAGCGTTTACCCAAGGAAGTTGTCATGGTTTTGGAAGCCACCAACGCAATTGTCAGCTTACAGACACAAGCTGAGATCGCTGACAAACTCGTGGAGCTATGGGAACGATGTTTGCCCTCACCTCCACAAATCTCTGCTGTGACGACTACACATGTTGCCTCGACGAACACGATGTCCCCAGATGTCAGAGCTCAGTTCTCTTCGACAGAAGGTGTCAGCACTCGCTCGAACTCTGGAGCAGCATTTTCGCCGTGACCAGCAGTGCCTTGCCTCCCATTTTCCTTTAGGCCAACCGGTGCCAGCTTTCTGGCCGGTGGAGGAATTTTGGAAGCTCCCAAACTCCTCGTGGTAGTGGTAGGGAGACTTGGCATGAAACACAGTTCCGCCCCGAAACTAAAGGAACCACTTTCTTCTTCCCAAACGAAAAGCCCAGAAAAGGGAGAGGAGCGTAGAAAGAGAAAATCAAAAGAGTAAAAATAACCCCGGCCAGAAAGCTTGCAGCCATTGGCCTAAGGATGGTTGCTTTCGCAGCTCACCCCCTGCCCAGTCCGCTCAGCCTGACAGCTCCAATGAGAACATCTGTTTCTACCACAGTAAGTTTGGTGATGACGCGCACAAGTGTCACAAGCCATTTAATTATACACTTCCGACCAATTGGGCCAGGAAATAATGGCTGCCAGCCCTCCTGGCTCCCACTCCCAGGGCGGCCATTGCTTGTTTTGTTGCAGATAGCACCAGTGGAGTTTGCTTTCTTATGGACACTGGAGCAAATCCCAACGTTCTTCCATCCACTCGCCTCGACAAGACTCGCCGCCCTTCCTTCTCCCAACCCTCGTAGCTGTCAACCGCACCCCAAATCAATCTTATGGCCAGCGATGTCTCAATTTGAACATCCACCTCCGTCGCTCATTTAGGTGGATTTTTATTGTTGAAGTTTCTCATCCCATTCTTGGATCTGATTTCGTACAGCACTTCAGCCTTGAAGTCGACCGACGACGACGTCGATCGCTTGCTGCTAATTGTGTTGTGGTCACCGCCATGACAGATCCATTCAATTTACTTTCCAAGTTTCATTATTTAACACATCTAAGGCCCGTCGTCTTTCTCCCAATCGACTAACAATCCCAACTGCAGCATCCTCTTATTTTCCCTTTTGTGAACATGCTCCAAAAAATGTGATGAACCGGCCAGGGGCAATCCTGGCGAAATGCCAACACCCAAGGTTTGTGACTGGTGTCAGCGCATATTTTGCAATGATCTCAACTTGTGAAAATGCCGTGTCATCCGCCAAAATGGGGCAACCGTGTAGGAGATTTTTAGGTAGATCATTTGTGAAGATAATGTGATATGATAACTCCCCCAAATATAAAATATATTAAAATAGAATTCGTACATTTGACAGGATATTTTCTTAAACGCAAGCTAGGAAAAATAAAGAAAGAAGGGGGCAGAACTAACGACTCTGGAAGATGAACCAGAAGAAGAAGAAGAACGAGAAGAAGAAGAAGAAGAAGAAGAAGAAGAAGAAGAAGAAGAAGAAGAAGAAGAAGAAGAAGAAGAAGAA
>JAOWAR010130194.1:0-11873 GCA_028571005.1 Clathrina lutea | reverse complement strand
GGTACATGTACGAGGCTTCCAAGGCAGCTCCCTGAACTCGGAAAGAATCATGCACTAGAATGGCCAGACATGCAAAACCTTTACCCAAATCACCAAAAGCAAGAGTTCGACCATGGATCGAAATAAACAAGGCGAGATGCGTGATGCTTTGCGGACTGCGGTGGCTCCATGCGCACGCCACTTGTTGGTAGAACTAAAAATGGAATGAGCTAATTTTAGTGTTGATCTGTGGGCTTTTCCCACCTTTGTCGTAGCTTTCCTTCTTCCTATTCTCGAAAAGTTCTTTAAGGACTTCTTTTCTACACAATGGGGAGTTTCATGGGTTCATGGAAACAATGGAAATCGAAAGTTATCAAAGTTAATTTTGATCAAAGCCATGTGTTGTCTTGTTTTCTGAAATAGAATCAATCAAAATTAATAAATCATCAAGGTCTTGCACATTTTAATCCCCCTCTTTCTCTTTCTCTGTCTCCTCCTCTGTCTCTTTCTCTGTCTCTTTCTCTGTGTCTTTCTGAAAAGAAATGTTCAGCACGCTCAATTTTTACCTTGCTGGCGTAGTCACTCCCTCACACCGTCTCTGTCTGTCTGTCTGTCTATCGCTGTCTCTGCTTTTCTCTTGGTTTGTCTGTCTGTCCGTTCTGTGTCTGTCCCTTGTTAATATTTCTTTTCTCTCTTTCCTCTCTCACTCTCCTCCCTCGATCTCCCTCTCTTCCAATTGCAATATTTAGAGGAATGCAGTGTGTCCAGGTACACTTGTCATGAACAGGCTCAATGCTTAAACAAGAACCCACATTTACTCTCAACGAAGAAGAATTGTAAAGAGTAACCAATGCTTTCTTGAAGATTTTTCATAGGAGTTTTCATTTCTTCACAACAAAAATGGCTTTCAAAAATAAATTCTAACCATTATTCAGGTGAAAGTGGTGCAAAATGGAAAAATGCGGCATTTTCACTACTTGGCATAAACGACGTTCTTTAGTGCGTTGATGGGCGCAAGTGAGAATACAGTGTTAGGAATAAAGGTGTCTAAAAGTGTGCAAGGTGTTCGAGCGCGAGACGGTCTCTCTGCGTGGCATGCTGGGCAATGTTGATTTCCTTCTTAATTCAACTCAAATTTTTACACAAACTTGTCCATTTCTGTGTTCAGCCAGCTCAATTTCTGCCTTCTTTGCTCATTCGTTCTGTCACACACACTCTCTCCCTCTCTGTCTCTCCCTGAGTCTGTCGGTCTGTGTGTCTTTGTCTCTTTGTGTATGTGTCCGTGTCTCCCACTCACTATTCTCTTTTCGCCTTCCTTCTCTCTCGGTCCCCCTCTCTCCCTCTCTTCCAAATGCCAGACATCGATGAATGCAGTTTGTCCACGCACACTTGTCATGCCCAGGCTCAATGCTCAAACACAAATGGTAGTTTCTCGTGCAGTTGTCAAAAGGGCTACAATGGTAATGGGCATAACTGCACAGGTG
This sequence comes from Clathrina lutea, assembly GCA_028571005.1. Classification (NCBI taxonomy): domain Eukaryota; kingdom Metazoa; phylum Porifera; class Calcarea; order Clathrinida; family Clathrinidae; genus Clathrina; species Clathrina lutea. Next base: position 10,410 of record JAOWAR010130194.1, on the reverse strand, counting down.
AGAAGGAACAAAAAAAGAAAAAAAACTTATTTTTCCTCTTCACCCTTTAGCATCCCACCAGATTTTGGGAAAAAAGAGAATTTCCACTGTTTTTCTCCGAACCCGTATGTGTTCTCAACGAAGAAGAATTGGGAGCAGCAACCAATAGTTTCTTGAAGGTTTCTCATAGGAGATTCTGTCAGTCTGCCTGTGTGCCTTTGTATCTTTCTTTCTTTGTGTATGTGTCTTCGTCTCTCCCTCGCTATTCTGCTTTCGCCATGCATCTCTCCCTCACACACAACCCTCTCTCTCTCTCTCTCTCTTCCAATTGCCAGACATCGATGAATGCAGGCTCTCTATGCACACTTGCCATGCCCTGGCTCAATGCTCGAACACGAATGGTAGTTTCTTGTGCAGTTGTCATAATGGCTACCGTGGTAATGGGCATAACTGCACTGGTGAGAAGGAACAACAAAAGAAAAAAACTCATTTTCCCTCTTAACCCTTTAGGGAGCAACCAGATTTTGGGAAAATAGAGAATTTCCACTGTTATTCTTCGAACCCGTATGTGTTCTCAACGAAGAAGAATTGAAAATAGCAACGAATCCTTTTTCCTGAAGATCTTTCATAGGAGAATTCATTTCTTACTACAAAAAAATGATCTGAAGGAATCAATGTTGATCATTTAGGTGAAAGTAACGCCAAGGGGGATATGCGACATTATTACTACAAGGCAAAAATATCGTTCTTGAACAGACTAATGTGTCCTAGTGACAATATAGTGTCAGGAAAAAATGTGTCTAAAAGTGTCGAAAGTGGTAGAGCGTGAAACAGTTTCTCTGTGTGGAGTGCATGGCAAAGTTGATATCTCATCTTTTTTTTCTCAAGGTCTTACACAGCTTTGCCCCTCTCTCTTTCGGTATTTTCGATTAAAGGACTGCTCAGCCAGCTCAATTTCCGCCTTGCTTGCTCATGCATTCCGTCACATTCTCTCTCTGTCTCTAGCTGTCGAGACCGTCTTCTGTCAGTCTCTCTGCTTGTCTTTAAACAATATATGTCTTTGCTTCTTTTTGTCTGTGTCTGTGTCTCTCGCTCGCTATTCTCCTTTCGCCCTCCTTCCCTCTTACTCTCCCCCTCTATTCCTCTCTCCTTCTCTTCCAATTGCAAGACGTCGACGAGTGCAGTTTGTCCACGCACACCTGTCATGCCCTGGCTCAATGCTCAAACAAGAATGGTACTTTCTTGTGCAGTTGCCGGCTTGGTTACCATGGTAATGGGTATAACTGCACAGGTGAGAAAAAACAACTGGATCAAAACTCATTTGTCCTCTTAACCCTGGTCAGCTTTTGCCGCCAGTCATTCGTCCTTAGACTTGGTTGAAGCAACTGAATTTATTCATTGTCATTTGGTGCACACTCCATCCTTTAAGGCAGCCACACCAATTCTAAGAAGGAAAAATAAATGGAACAATAGTGCGTGCTGGTCTTTCTGGGCAGGTTGACATGAATTTTTCTCCCACCTTCATTGTACCTTTCTTTCTGCTGAAATGCGCCTGCGATTGTTTTTAGCCATATCATCAGGCAAACCACCCCACGTTCTGGGTAAATTGTGGAATTACTAGTATATCTGCAAGAAAATGACTGATGCACACCTAGGAAGGACTTCTTGAACTGATTACATAAGAAATTACTTCGCCTCATGAGATTCTCATGAGCCGCTCATGAGAATCCTCCCAATAGGGCCACTTCTCATGAGAATTGTATCAAATCTCAAGAGTTTCAGGTGAGTATTTTTCCTCATACGAGTAAAGTGGCAGGTTTGGCCATGAAAATCTCATGAAGAGAAGACCAGTGGATCATGTGCTTTTCACGAAAAATCTTGTGGGAATTGAATAAGGTAACCGTGAGATTTCCCACAAGATTCTTGTGAGGGAAATTTCATGAGCCTGCACGTGAGAGTTTTCTGTATGAAGGTTCTGTCATCTCATGAGATCTTCATTAATGACTTGTGATTCTCATGAGTTTTCGCGACTCTCGTGAGATTTCGATGAGAATCTAGGATAATGTTAATCTCAACACCCACTCAAAGATCTCGTGACTACAAATTTGCTTTTATCACCGATAGCATTATCTGTCTTTCCACTTTGAAACATGGAAAGAATGGCGGGAAATGATCAGAAATTCCAAATTGAGCAATATATTTTGCTGGTGGAAGAATTGAGAATTTCTGTAGCTTGACATCAGAAAATCGTGTGACATCTGCAGAAAGAGGGAAGATTCATGAAAGACACTTAATGGAAGGTAAAACTAGCAATTAAACAAAGCGGAGGGCTTTTGTAACAAATATTTTGCATACCTTCCTCAAAGTTTCTCTGCCGCTATCATGCCAACAAAGGCTTCACCCAGTGGGGGCAGCGTCTTCTGCAAAGAAAGAGAAAAGTTAGGTTATCAAACAAAGGCAATCAATCTCCAACAGCCTTAAGGCTTTTCGGTCATGAATATCTGACGCATAGGACTTAGTATTTTATGCCACTATGATAGAGATTGAACAACTGTTACAGTGGCCTTAGACCATTGATGGACTACAACATCATTAAATTTTAAAGAAATGTCACAGAAGCGCAATTATTTGATGGATACCATGACAGTTCATGGAAGAATTGCCTGCCTTCTGCTGGGCTGTAGTTTAGAGATGGCCTTATCTCGCACACCTCACAAGAATCAAGAAATCTCATGAGAAAATTTTCCCTAAAGAATTGTTTTGTAAGGGTGAGTTTTCTTGCCGGAGTCTATACCAAGCCTCATTAGAAATAGCTGAATTCACCGGGGAAAGGTAGAATGCTGATAGGAGCGAAAAGAGAAGTGGCTTTTGACCATGACGTGGACATGACATGTGCACATAAAACCCCGCCCAGGATTTGGGAAAGTTTGCTTAAGGGGTTTCCCCTTCTGGTGAGCTGAATATTGATCATTGATTCGTTTCTGTGGATTCTGTTCTTAGAACTCCATTTTTCCGTGCCCTTCTCATGCAGGATTCACACAGGATAGAGACGACATTACCTATTGATAATACTCATGCCTGAATTTTGATGTAGAATACCCACTCGTGATGATGAATAAGTGTCAGTCATCTTGACGCCAGGAGACCAGCGTACATCTTGTAATGCTGTACACTTAAATAGGCAGTGGGAATTCTTTTGCCTTTACAATGAAGCATATGAAACACGCAAGACATGAAAATTGCAGGGAGACATAGGAAGGGCAAGAAGACCTCCTAGGCCTATGACAAGATAGCACATTTTCCAAACTGAGCTTTTCAAGAGAGAAACTGATGGAAATTTTCTGCGACTCATTTGGCCGTCAACAGGGGCTCGTTTTGTATTTGTGATTTGTGTTTCCACGAAGCTGGTAAAGCTGTCTTCAGTGGTGTTTAGGTGGAGTTTGTACTTCTCCCCTTTTAAAAGATTACTTCTCCTCCCCAACATTTTACACGAAGTTACCTTTGGATTAGGTGTCACTCAGGGGCGGTCTTATGCCTTCAATGACATGTTTGCCTTGAGATTCCTAGGTTGTGGCTGACTTGTGAGGCGGAGGAAAAGGTGGGTCGTCCTGTGACCTCCCTGGGTAATTTGCCCCTGTTTTTTGCTTTGTTCTAAAATTTCTGACTTCAAAACTAAGATACAGATTCAGATAGACAGTCCTCCTTGTAAACGTGATCCCAATTTTCTGGATTTGGGTATAAAAGTGTAGTGATAATTTAGCTTTCATGCTGTTTGGAAATTCATCAACGCAATTATTACCAAGAAGGCCAAATTTGACTAAACCTTCATATCGTCACCTGCAACCACTTAATTTTATTAGTAAGCTGGCTGGGGTCATGAGCAAGCCAGTAAAACTCCCTTATGGGCACAATGCTGCTGTTCATCCACACCAACACTGTCTGATTAGTTATCTTGTAAAATGATTTCATCTCGTGTCATATTCGTCCTGCAGATATCGACGAATGCACTCCTAAGTACAGTGGCTACAACTGTGCCAGTTCTGGTTCATTCTGTATAAACACAGTTGGCAGTTTCTCATGTCAGTGTATGAAAGGATACACTGGAAACGGATCAGTCTGTACAGGTAGGTGACAATTAATCCTCTAATCGTTTCCTGCCCAAACAACCGGTTCCTTGCATGGGTATTGGCTTTATAGACACTTCTCTGTTGAAGTGTGAGGAAAGCGAAATAAAGGGAAAAGATAAATTTATTCCAAATGAGGATTTTAGATATTTTCAGGCAGACTACTTTTGACAGTTTGATTGTGAGAAGAATTGGATCAATCTCCTTCTGAAGTTCCCTTACGGACAACCTTCCTCGACCTCTTGCCGGCAGATTATGTTGATGATGTTATTATGTACCAGCCAAAGCTCCTTCCCGTGCCACTCCTCGCCATCTCCTACTCCTTCTGTTAGTGAATTTAATGATTTCTGTCGAGCGCGTTTTTGGTCAATAAAAAAGATTTTTGATCTTGTAAGCAATTTCATCTTGTTTCGTGTTCGTCCTGTAGATATCGACGAGTGTACTTCTAAGGACGGTGGCCACAACTGTGCCAGTTCTGGTTCATTCTGTATGAACACAGAGAGCAATTTTTTGTGTCAGTGTATGGAAGGATACACTGGTAATGGATCCGTTTGTACAGGTAGGTGCCAATGAATCCCTTAATCTTTTTCTGCCCTATCAACCGGTTCATTGGATGGGCTTGGCTTTGAAGACATTCAAAGGCAGGTATAGAAACGCAACCAGTCGAGTTCATGCCTAGTGAAGTTCACGAAAGCCAGCAACGTATACCTGTCTTTCAGGTTTAATCGCAACAAGCATCATTTACTTTATGCTCATGCCCCAGGATCGCCTTGTCTTGACAAATTCCGGCACCTGTAGCCTGTAAGCAGTCTTGGAACGTGAAACAGCAGCCTAAGAATCGCTGTGTCAATTTCTGGATTCATGTCTAAACTGAGAAGTTAAGGCATTGCGCTGATTTACCGAGGTTGTTATTTTATTTCAAACATTACTGTCGATTGTAAGGTCAGAGAGTTGGTGAAACAAGTGCACTGCAATAAGAAGGCCACCGAGCGGCATGAAAATTGGCCAAAAGATGACCAGGGTTAGAAAGACCACTCTTGGGCAAATGGCCAAACGCGATTGCAGGCTTTCGTCCCATCTCAAAGTTTTTTTTCCGTACACACACGCACACACTCACACTTAGACTGCCATCTGCTGCTTACGTAATTTCTCTTCTGGAAAAAACGTGTGACCACACGGAGGAATTACATTTATTGAACGTAATTGACAAAATTAAATCTTGCTCCGTTCTGAAACCGGGAATAAAACCTGTGGTGCCAGATTGCCTAGCATCCTTCTCCAGGACAATGTTATGGTGTAGCCGACAGTAAGGCTTGTTTGCTGGGTGAGACTTTGCCACATTTATCCTTTTTTCTCTTGTTGATATGTGCGTGCGGTCACAATTTGATCTGACCAAGCTAGTTCCCTTTGATTGTTTCATTTTGGAGCCCGTCCGTTTGAAACACGCTGTCCATTTTAACTTTCTGGTGTTCCCTTGATACAACCATCTTCCAGGCCGTGGACTCCCAGGTAGACGAGGTAGCCCAGCCCAGGAACTGTGTTATTACCTATCCGTTTTAAGGATAGCATGTTGGTGTAGCGGACAATAAGGCGACTCTCCTCTCCTTGGTGATTTGGTGCCGCAGCTTGGAGTCCCGCTCTCGCGATGAAAATAGTTTCAGCAGGTATCAATTTTTCTACACTTCTTTTGCAAACGGTTACTACAACCCCCATTTCACCTTTGTCGCTAGATAGTTGAACCGAATGTTGGCACAGGACACACATACCAACACAAACACTCATTCAAACACGAACACAATTACATCCACGTATCGTCTGCTGATACTTGTTTCTTGTTATGAATACACTGCGATTCTCTGGCTGTCGTTTTGAGCTGGGCTGTGGGATTTTGCGAAAGAAGGCAACACCCCTGTAACAATAGAGCTTAGCCTTCGAAGCGCAACCACAACCGATGAACTAAAAACCACGAGAACAAAGGCCGGTACGCATTATGGGTTATACCATCACCTTGGCTTTGTTCCAAACGCAAGGCGGGTAAGTCTGTTGGTGGCTAGGCATACCGGTACTTGTCTTTGTCAACAGTTGTAGGCTCGAAGTTGATCTCGGAAAAAAATGATGACCATGCGCCAGCACTTCGATGGTTCCTTCGTGGATCTTGTTCCACCCTGCCGTGGAGTACTCTCTGACATGTTCCAAAGATTCTCTCTACGAGCTTGAGAGACAGATTTCAATAAACCATTTTGACGCGAGCCGAACATCATTAATGGCGGAGCTTCGTCGGACGGTGACCATTGACAGGGTGCATAAATCGGTCTTCCAAGCGAGCCTTCAGGGCCCTTTAGGAGGAAAATCACGCAGGATTACGCTATAAGCGATCTTTTGCCTGTTTTACCCGGTCCGCTTCTGCCTTGAACGCGCAAGCTGTGAGAAACAGCTGTGAGCCACAAGGATCTTTTGGCCATGACCGTGATGACACCCGCAAAGAAGACACCGCCTCCCATTGCTCCGCATACTTCACAATCTCCCCCCGTTTTTGACAATCTTCCCCCGTTTTGACCTTTAACAATCACCGTCCGTAAATGCGTGAGCTTTTCCGAGCTTTTTTTACACCCATGGAAATTTCTGACCATCACCTTTCGATTGATGTAGCGCATTGATCAGTACGGCTGGTAGAAGCAAAAATATACGTGCTCAAAAGCTAGTGATCCAGCAAACGGTACTATTCTCTGGAAATTTAGCGACAAACCACACATACTCGGGGGTGGTCAAAGAATCGCGGTGATAGTTCCCTTTTAACTCATCTGTCAATCATTTTAAACTATTATCTCAGGGTTGGTTAACACCCCAGTCTCAATAAGACAAAACTTCATATTCATTTCCCTCCTTCCTGGTCCTTCACCATTCCTGTTATGTAGCAAAACTCCTCCGAAACTCGCAGCAGTCTTCAGTCTTGTGCTGCTATGCACAGTCTGTGTGCAGCCACTAATGAATGATCTGCTGCTTTATTACAACATTTGTTTGTTGTTCATGTAAAAGCAACTGGCTGGGATAAACTTCCTGAACTCTTGCTGTTTTGTGCAGTTTCAACTAATCTTTTTCCAATCACCGCAAAGCGCGTTCCGCACGTCCTATTGGAATGACACAGGCCTAACTTTAAACACCTTTCATTCTCATTGTGTCACAGATCTCAACGAATGTACTTCAAACCGTCATGACTGCGCTTTGTCCGGTTCACTCTGTACAAACACAGAAGGCACTTTCTCCTGTCAGTGTGTGGAGGGCTTCCTCGGCAATGGATCAGTTTGCACAGGTATTCATGTTAATCTTACCACCATCTTGACTTCAAATGAGCAGTAATTTTTATCTTTGTAAAGAATCTTTGATATCACACTGATAATCTTTGATTTGTTGAGTGTGATAAGTCAACTCTTCTTTCCATCACATAGACTCCTTTGGTGAAGATTAATTTGGCTGTCAGCCGTTTTCAAGAAGTAGTGCTCTTTGTTGACCACTGCCTTCAACCTGGCTATGAGAAATTGTCCCCACTTCCAAGGAACCATCCTCCCTTAATTTTCAAACCTTAGGAAAGGTTTTTGAAGAGATTTTCCTCTTTGCCTCATAAGCAGTTGAAGAGAGCCCTGCTCGCCTTAGAAGCTTAAAGCTGGGTAAAATTGATCTTATGTGTCTTTTCTGGGGTGTTCCTAGAGACCGAATGAGAAACTCGATCTGTTCTTGCGAAGCCAGCCTACCTAGTGCCCCAAAGTTTGAACCCGGGAAAAGGTCGGCCTTCGTCACTGTTGCTTCATATAGACCCCTTTTCATCACCAGGAAATGCACGTTGCCAGCTCTTGGAAATTGATTGCCAGCATTTTGTTCTATGCGTTTTCTGTGTCTCATTTTGTCACAGATCTCAACGAATGTGCTACTAACAGTCATGACTGTGCTCCGTCTTATTCACTCTGTACGAACACAGAGGGCAGTTTCTCCTGTCAATGTGTGGAGGGCTTCATTGGTAATGGATCAGTTTGCACAGGTATTCAAAATAATCTTCATTCTTCTTGTACAAAGAGAAGTACAATTTCTGAACACCCATTTCTTGCTTCCACGTCAGAGTAGATCAGAGTAACAACAGTGCAACTTAGTGCTCGGTCTGTGTTAATTTTTTTCTGTGGTTGGGTCATGAGTAAACCTTCTTCTTATCGACTAATCTCTGACTTCATAAGGAGAATAGTTTTGTATTCCTCCCGCACGTGGTTCAAATACAGATTCTAAATACGCTGAAAGTAGGTTAGGAGAATAATTTGTAAAAACAGATGCTTTGCTGTTCCACACCATCATCAGTCTACAGAAGGTTTCTGTAGACTGACGATTGTGTCGAATTATGACACTGCTATCAGAAAAAACAAATTGCCTTCTCACTTCTTGCGTCTGCTTAAAATGTCGGTGTGTAAACTATCTCTGACTTGGCTCGGTACTTTGGGCGGAGCATTTTGTCCTCAGTTCTCAGCGACGTTCAATTCTGTTCACCTTTCCGTGACCACCAGATGACTGCAATCATAAGGTGATACACTTCCACGTTCTGTAAGCAGCAGTCGTTGAGCAAGTTGGGGTTCATTTCTATCAATTTCTGGATTCATTTCTAATAGAAACAAAAGCACCACGCCAAACTGCCTGGGTCGTTGTCATACTTGATGAGCAAATTGTCAAATTTGACATTCGATTAATACGTTAATGAATCGAGAAAAGCAGTCAAAATGTGGGAAAGAATTTACGATAAGGCCTGAAGTTTACATTGACCACGGGTGAGAAGACGAGTAGGTCTACCATTCACCAGACGTTTCGGCGATCACGCCATCATCAGTGGAAAGACAAGGAGAGCAAAAATGGTAAACGCGCACCGCTTTACGCAGAAGAATGAGAAGTTAGCGTGTGAAAGAAAGTGTGAAAAGACGAAAGAGCGCGTGACTAGATTCAAGTGTAATGATCAGGTGTGCAATGACAAGTAACAGAAGAAAAACAAAAAAAAAAAAAACAGAAAACCGGTCCCCAAGTATTCTGCGCGGCGGTTGAGCGGAGGCTTGTGTGCCTGAATGGCCAGTGCATTGGCTGGGTGGAGTCGCATTTGGTTCGGGGCGCGTATAATTCCACTTGTGGGCCAAATTCGCAATAACTGATCTGGTCAAACTTTTAGTCTCCTCTCGGTCCAATGCCGGGGATATGCACCTCTACTTCATCGCTTGGCATTGGGGAGCAATCAGGATGACTTACGGCCAGGTATGACGTTCTTTCACGTCGCTGACTTCGCAGAAGAATTCCCTCTAAGTGAAAAAAAATGGGAAGAACGTCCGACTGTGCAGGCTGGCACCGGGCATAACACTCCATTTCATGTCCTCTGTGCTGAGGAGAGAAAGACAGTTGTCCTTCTTTGTTCACTGACCTGAAAAATGTTGCTCCACTGCGACCGGCCTTCTTTTGTTTGTGCACGTTTGGACGAAGCCCTGAGAGCTCAGCTGCATTGCTCTTCAAGGTGAAATTTTGAGGAACGATATTCATTCGATACGCATGCTGGCATGCAGGTTCCATGGAAACTTCGAATGAGACCGCTGAGCAGCGCCATACGTTGTTGGCAGGCGCATTCTCCCATTGCTTTACCGGATATCCTCACGCCTAGCAGGAACCTACAGGCTGGGAAATTGTTCTGTTCGTGTCGGCCATCGTCCAGCCGACAATGAATGGCTCTGGCCGACCAAAATGGCTTGACGAAAACGGTGAGCACGAGGACTGTACAAATCCTTCTTTGCAACATCATTTTATTCCCTTTTCCTTATTTTTTCTTGGAAATCCCATTCGGGAAAATTCGGAACGTGTTGGCCATTCTCCAGCCAACTCTAAAGAAAAGGCTCTTAATGACTAAAACAGATTCCCCAAAAGGGCAAGTTGATCAGCTTGTGTCGGCCTTTTTCCGGCTGACAGTGGAGGGTTCTAGTCGACCAAAGCTTTTCTCTTTCTTTGCTTCTTTTTCCTTTTTTGGATAAATACTACTTGGGAGGAATAGAAAAGGCTGTAAAGCAAATACAAGAGGCCCGTTGATAATGGCTCGCCACGTGGAAAGGAACGTTCGATCCTCCTTGACCGATCGATTGGTTCAGTACTGCTACAGTACCGGCGGAGTACTAGTGCATAGCGCCTCAACTTAGCAGGTCGGACACTCCAGTCTTCTCTTGCAGGGTTCTTCTTCTTCTTTCTTTTCCATTTTCTTTCTCCTTTAATTTTTTGGATAAATACAATTTGCAAACAGTCAAAAAAT
>JAOWAR010130083.1:0-11876 GCA_028571005.1 Clathrina lutea | reverse complement strand
TGTGAACCTGTGCATGCGGGGGTCTGTGAACCTGTGCATGCGGGGGTCTGTGAACCTGTGCATGCGGGGGTCTGTGAACCTGTGCATGCGGGGGTCTGTGAGCCTGTGCATGCGGGGGTCTGTGAACCTGTGCATGCGGGGTCTGTGAACCTGTGCATGCAGGGGTCTGTGAACCTGTGCATGCAGGGGTCTGTGAACCTGTGCATGCAGGGGTCTGTGAACCTGTGCCCCTCACCTGTGTTTCTTGGAGGATCTTCCAAACATTTTGGTATAAATGGTTGGGAATCCTTGACTTTCTCTTTTTTTGGCGGTCATCCCTCTGGTCGAGGCTGAAAGCAGGCATGCAAAGCCAACAAGCCATAGTTTTCATGAGTGTATAAAACGATTTCACACCCCTGCTGTGCCTCGTGCCTGCGACCTTGGCCCTGCGGGTCATTGTTTTGTATGCGTTGCTGACGTTGGTCAAAGGTGTGGCAAATATAGCACAGCGGAGCCTCAATGGTTGTCTGGATTTGAAATCGATCACATGATATCCACTTGCGTGATATAGCGTCACTATGAGTACATCTACTAGTTGCACTGATCATCCTCGCTTGAGCTCGGAGGCCCAGACAAAGGTTAGTTTTACTCCTAGTGCTCAACTTTACAGAATGCCAAATCCTTTTTGTCCGTCACTGATGACCTTGTGACATAATCCAGTCACCAGATGGTGGCTGTGATTATCTATGTTGTTACCGAAGGCCGAGCTTTAGGGGAAAATGGTGACTAGGTGCCCAAGATTTTCAAGAACTGGCTTGTGATGGCGTGTGTCCATATTTTTTGTTTGTGTATGACTGCGCATGTGTGTGCATGTGATGTACACTGCAAGTGAACTGAACGCATTCTTCTCCTTTTCTGTGTCTTTACTTTGTCAGGGCTGAGCTTGAGGAGCTTAGATGCACCAGTGCCGTTGCCCTGGTGACTGCCATCGATGGCTGCATGAAGTGTGATAAACCAGTCACCTTGGAAGTGCTAAAGAGAAACGATTTCTTCAGCAACATCGACTGGGAACAGGTGGGGTCTTTGAGAATGGATTTGCCTTGTTTACTCAGGGGCTCACTCAGTGAAAACAGGAGTGCTCATGAAGATTGATGAAAGCAAAGTACCCGATGCACTTAGAAGAAGGACTAAAAAATAGAACTTACACTTTGTTATTTTCCAAGCCTGGACTCACACCTACAGCAGCTAACCGGTGTGGCCAAATCCATGATTTACGGCCACAAAAGCTTGTTGAGGGTTTTACATATGTTTCAATGAAAAATATTATTTGTGAGTTTTGAAGCATCTGTCAAAGCTAGCAGGTGTCTTTTTTGGCATTCATGTATGATAGTAAGGTTGTATTTAGTTGTGCAACCAAATATTATGTATTGACAGGGATATTCTGGCCTTGACAAAATGACAAGGCTTAAAGCAAGGTCCTGAATTTTTTCCTTTAATTGCAGCTTGCTGAAAGAAAGCAAGAGCCTCCTGCTGAGCCACCTCTCTCCGGGGCTGACATGAGCACCGGCTCAGCGCCGTCACCTCTCCTAGCCCAGTCGCGTCCTCGGTCGGCAACATTTGGCTCAAGTTCAAGGCCAATCTCCGGATTTAGCCGCAGTGTCAGCGCTGGTCTCCAAGGTGCCACGCTGCCGTCTGCCAGTCTCTTCTCCACGTCAACATGGAAGCGACGGGTAGATGGCACGCCTGGCTCACCTGGCATCACTCGACAAAGCTCGGCCGGCTCACCAGGCACTCCTCAGCGAAGAACAACCTTGCCGGCATTCTTCACCCCACCTCGTCACAACCGCTTCTCACCTAGTCTCCAAGGCAAGCAAGAAGAGCAGCAAGGAAGTTCTTCAGCGGGACTCGCTTCACCACTGATGCGCACCTACCCGGGAGACCAGCCAAAAGTCACCATCCCTCCGCTGCAAAAGGTGAGACGACCGGCCAGCTGTGTAGAGCCACAGGAAGTTCAGGCAGTAGCCTGTTTGCTACAAGCAGATTCTCCAAGTATTGCAGCGGAGGAAGAACAACTTACCCCGGTATCCAACAACTCTAGCAAAACAAAGGACAATCCGCTGCTGCATTCTCATGCTAATCCTGAGGCGGAGAAGCCCACGCTGCCATCCATCGACATGGCAATTAAGTCGACTTCTGGTAGCCGTCAGGAATCCAGCACGCCCTTAGGGAGTTTGGACCAAGCCAGCTCATCTCCGGAATCCTCAAATTCAAACACAGCGCCCCATGCCTTGACCCTATCACTACTGAAATCCAACACTGTGCATCTGGCCTCCGTTGATTTAGCGGATTTGCCAAATGCAGCTGGTCAAAGCAGTGATGTCGACTCACCACAGCTCTCACCGCGGCCTCGTCCTCGGTCAATGGGTTCACCGGTCGTGTTGACTGGATTCTCAAGAAGTCCGCTAATGCCTCGACGTATCATGTGGACTCCACCTCCTGAGTTTTCAGCTGCTAAATACCTCCCTGCGCCTCCGGCCGGTTTTGCTGACAGCAGCGGTGAATCATCAACAGAGCAAGAAAAAACACCAAAGGATGGTGCAATGGCAGAAAAGAGTGGAACACAAGGCAAACACTCCGGACTAAACCTCCAGCTGTCTCCTTCTCATGAAGCTGTGCAGGCAAAGATGCTCGACAGCCCAACAATTATTGTGACGAATTTCGACAGCAGCCGCCTGCCTGAAGTGGAGTCGTTTGACAGCCGATCCACCGAGGCAAGTGAAGGAGGGAGGTTGTGTAGAAGAGGTGAGCAAGCAGCTTGCCAAGGGTCACCCCGAAGAGAGCAACGAGACCGTCGTCGACGAGGTAAAGTATGCTTGGCGCTTCTCTCTGATGATGATTCAGACTACAGCTCTCTGACCGAGCGACCAAAGAGCTGGAGAAGCTCCGGTTCATCTTTGCACCCTCTGTCTGGTGTTGACACGCGATCAAGGAAGCCTGGTCGCAAGGGAAGGTTCCTGGAACGGCTTGCGGTTGAGAAGAGCGGGCTCGAACTGGACTGGGAATGGCAGAAGCGCATTCAGGCTATGGAGTGCAACCTGGAGAGGACGCTCGCCAGCTCTGACGAAGACGATGCAGATCCATCTACTGGCGATGATGAAAGAACAACAGACTCGGAGGATATGGAAGCCAGCGCTAGTGATACAAGCCAGGAAGGCTCGCCAATGCGATCCACGCCCCCTCCGTTTCTTCCTCGAGCACCTCCAGGTTGGCAAGACAGCCAGAGTGAAGACGAGGGTCGCACCACCTTCTCTGAGCCACCAGCGAGGTTCCAAGACAAGCGTCGTTTCCTTCAGAAAGGAGCTGTCCAGCACAGAGCTGTTGGTGGTCTGGACAGGCCTCTGCAGAGGCAGAGGATGTCAGTTGACGACGCCGTTTGTTCCCGTCTCTGGGTTCCTCCTTCAGCTGATCCTGGAGCATCCAGCGATGTTGAAGGTCGCCACAGTTCCTCGCCACGCCTGTCGCGATTTCAAAGTCCTCAGCAAGCCTATATTCACCAAACCGGTGTCACCCGGGAGCGTGACAAAAGCGAGAAGGTGAGAGATGTCTGTCAGGACGAAGATGAAGAGAGGGAGATATGACACCTAAAGAAACAGAGATGTATAGGGCTTGCAGCATTTTCCCTAAAAGGGCTCAGGAGACATTTGCCGTCCGCAAATGTGTACAGTCTCGTTCAAAAAAAAAATGATCTGTGTCTCATGAGGAGATGTTCATTCCATTCATATTAGTGTATTGTCCTGATTGGTGCATGTTGTGTTGGTAGTAGAGAACACTGTCTCATTTGCTGCTGGGCATCTCAGGGTGTGCTGTAAAGTGGCAGATGAAGAAAACGCTTAGATAGCGGCCTGTTGGATGCTTTCTGACAGTGCCCTAGGCTAGTTGGTATGTGTGTGTGTGTGTGTGCAATTGTTCAGTCTGTGTTTCTGGTATGTTTACATAGATGGAGGCTGTTGTCATGACCGAACGTCTATGTGAGGACTGCCGCCTATGGAGACAGATGGAGTTCAGGCAAGTGCTGTAAACTGGAGCAAGCAGACTATTGTCCTAAAGAACCATCACTCCCGTTGATTGAAGAGCAAGAACATGCTCTGAAATCAGCAATCATCCTGCTGTTGTGGATCAGAAAAAGCAGACTCCCGAGACTCTGGGGTCAAGAAACAAATTGAAAGTTCATTCTAATTTGATGTTTCCATGTCTCCATCGTCCATAACCTCTCCTCGTGCCATTTTTTCCTCTCCTTCTCCTCCTATGAAATGTCAAAAAATTCTTTCTGCAATTGCCTGATTTAGAAATATTCTTCTTCTCTCGCGCTGGTCCGTAAGAATTTCTAACGCCGTCTTCTCTAGCGCCGCTTTCGGCTGCTCTCTTCTCTTTCTCGTTCTCTCCCCCCACGCCCCACCCCGGGACAACCGTGTGCAGTTGGAAGACCCATAGCGCTCCACGGAGCCAATTTTGGCCGAGTGGTAGAGCAGTTACGATCGTGGTTCTCCGGCTGCGCTGGGCGATGGCGCCGCAGGTTCAAGCCCTCTCCCCTTGCCATTTTTTCCTCTCCTCCTATGAAATGTCAAAAAATTCTTTCTGCAATTGCCTGATTTAGAAATATCATTCTTCTCTCGCGCTGGTCTAAGGATTTCTAGCGCCGTCTTCTCTAGCACCGCTTTCGGCTGCTCTCTTCGCCTTCTCGTTCTTTCCCCCCACCCCCTATCCTGGGACAACTGAGGGTGGGACAACCGTGTGCAGTTGGAAGACCCGTAGTGCTCCACGAAGCCAATTTTTTAATTGGCTGAGTGGTAGAGCAGTTACGATCGTGGTTTTCCGGCTGCGCTAGGTGATGGCGCTGCAGATTCGAGCCCTCTCTCCGTGCCATTTTTTCTTCTCCTTCTCCTGTGAAATGTCAAAAACTTCTTTCTGCAATTCCATCGTCATAATATTTTAGTCTCCCTAGAGTCTCAGAAGTCTGGTTCGACATACCATTGCACAATGCCGGGATGCAAGTTTCTACAGAACTGAAACCTCAGTGACACATTCTGGCTCATTGAATGCCGCCATTTGGATTTTTCATGCTTCGTTTCGAGGATGGTCAAATAGGCTGGCCTTGCCAATGAATGATTCAATAGGGTGCCAGATATTTTCTGCACCGAAAACTGTACATTATTTTCATACATACATTTGTCCATTGCTGTAGGCGCCTAGAAATGGCAGCAGTTTGTCCAGCATGCCTGAAGCACAGACAGAAGCGTTCAAAGGCTGTCTTGGAGTTTGTGTCGACAGAGAGGACGTACGGCAAAGGTTTGGCCGTCTTGAGAGAGGTGAGGTATAGTCTTTGGTGCTGGATTTGACAAGACGTAGTGCAGGGCTCCACAGCTTTTCTGAGAGAACATTTTCATAGGTAGCTGACGTGATATGTTCAGAGGGAATGCCTTGAGTGCAGGCAGTGTGTCGCAATGTTTGACAATCATTTAAACATGCATTTAGTGCTTTTATTTATCTGAATAAAATGTGTGTTGCACGAAGATCCCATTATGAACACTTAACGCTGACATCACCTTTGCAATTGGTGTTAGGGGATTATCGTGGTGAGACTTATCCCAAGAGTTGGCACGATTGTTCAATGTCATGTCGTAGGAATCTATGTAAACGCTGTACAACAAGATGGTTGATTTGAGTAATACAGACTTGCATCATCAGCCACCGATGTCCTCTGAGATAGGATTATCCAAATTTAAGAGGTTTCTCTCTGCTTTCTGTCCGAGGGGGGAGGGAGGGGGATTGTCATGAACGAAAGAGTTATGCGTTGTTTGATGTCTTCAATGTGTAGGTGTTTGCTCCTCCGCTTCGCGATGGCTTACTGGCACCTTCAGATTTTTCAAAAGTCTTTCTCAACCTGGAGGTAAAGTGAACTTCAATTCCTCTCAGGAATACACCGATTTTGTGTGGCACAACATTTGCACAGCTGTTGAGAAATTGTCCTTCTTATGAAACGATAGTATTTCTGGGGAAGTGCTTGCAAGAGATTGCCGAGCTCATGCACCAACGAGGAGGATTTCTCATTGGGCATTCATTTCTTCGAAAGTTCATTTCTTTTCTCCTCTCCACCAGCCCACCCTGATTGCTTGCGCTATCTTTGCCATAACTGAAACACTCATTTTGTCCATCCTCTCTCTCTGTTTCTCTTTTTCTCCCCCTTCTCACTCTTTCTCTCGCCCTTCTCTCTCTCTGTGTCATATTCTCTCTCTCTCTCTCTCTCTCTCTCTCTCTCTCTCTCTTTCTCTCTCCCTCTTGCCTTGAAAAAAGGAACTTGTTGACGTCCACAACGCCTTGCTGAAAGATCTCGAATTGAAACTTGACAGCTCATCATCTGAGCAGGTAGTATCTCCATAGTAGTGGCCTTAGCTTGCTAAATTAATGTGGTATTCAGTCAGTAACTCAATGTGACGGTCAGCAAGCAGGTTAAAGACATCTGAATAATATGCTCAAGCTCTTTAATCAGGACAACCAAGGACTGGGTACGACCAGTATCTGAGAACGATGTGTATATTGAGATCCAGATGTGGTATGCTTTACATAGGTGCCTGTCCAAGAGGAGCAGGGTTAAGGTTGCCTGCAATAGAGTACTGTAATCCTGGGAATTTTCGTATGCAAAAAAATTTCGTACATGGGCAAAAGCCGGTTTCCGTATGCTATTTCATTTCGTACACCGTGAAATTTAATCGATAATGAAGTGATGTCATCAAATACAGAGAACCTTACGGTAATTCTAGAAATTTCAGGATGCTATTAAATTTCATACGTTTAGCCAAATGTACGAATTGTACGAAATTACATCGCGTACGAAAATTTCCAAGATTACAGTACTTGGTAGGATACTGATCGAATTCTGGTAGCTCAAGTACAGGGAGTTTGTCGATATCAGTTGGACACTGGTGCTTACCCTGCTTCATCACGTCATTGAATTTTCCCGTTTTCTCAGGATGTGTACAAGCTGAACATCGGAAGCATGCTTCTCAGACATATGAACAAGATGGCAGCCTTTGAGTACTACTGTGTAAACATGGTAAGGGCCTGAACGAGAAATTTCACTCTCTTACCTGAATGAGGGCAGGGGTATTCAGCTTGTTGGAACAGGGGTATCAGATTTGGCATCAATTTTACCGTGTAGTTTATTAACCTCATTTATAAAACTTCTTTCTAGATTCCGAAGTGTCTTTTCTAAGAGATGCTGTGTTTTCAAGCCATAAATGGTAGAGTTCTTAAAAATAGAAATGAAAAAAGTATATTATGTGAAGGGAGAAAGAACGTTGTCAGAGATGTGTTTCGTGGAGTTGTTGATATGGCGGCACAGCACGGAAAGTTTGTATTCGGGCATTCGTGTTCTTTTTGGTAATTCCTGCGAAGATGGTCTTGTCTGTTGTTTTTCATGGCTTCCTAACCAGGCGAATGGCACACGCTTGCTTGAAACCCTCACCAAGAAGTCAGAACTTCTACGGATCTTTCTCCGCGTGAGTGCAGTGTTCACAACTCTGTTCCCATTATTGCGACCTTTTTGGCTTTGTCAAGTTATTTTCATCTTCACTCTGTCCTTATTTCTTGTTTTCCTTTCTTGACTAGTTCTGTCTTTCTCTTTCTTTGTACATATCTCTGCCACTCCCTTCCCCTCTGTCTGTCTGTCTGTCTGTCTGTCTGTCTGTCTGTCTCTGTCTCTCTCTCTGTCTCTGTCTCTCTGTTTCTCCGTCTGTCTCTCCCTCTCTCTTTCTCTCTCTCCATCTCTCTCTGTCTTTCTTTCTCGCTCTCGAACCCTTTCACACACACACACACTCCCCCCATAGCCACTGTCTTGCTTTCTCCCCCCCCCCCCCAACTCTTTCCCTCTTCTCTTTCCCCCTCCCTCTCACTTACACAATCACTTACTCATTCACTCACTGACTCTCTCTTTCTCTCTCTCTTTCTCTCCCTGTAGGTCAGTCAGATGGAGAACGAGCGCTGTAGCAAGATGTCGCTGCCAGCGTATCTCATCTTCCCAATGCAACGGATCACACGATACCCGCTGCTTATCTCCATGATCCTTCATCACACCTCAACACGAAGTCCAGAATACACTGCTCTTCAACAGTGTATGAAAGAGCTCGGCGAACTTCTTGACAAGATCAACTTGGTAAGGGAGTGAAGACACTCTGGCCTTCCGGTTGTTGTTCAGAGAAGCAAGCTTTTCTTATCGTGAGCTTGAAATGCTCTTTCCTGAGTTTAACTGCGCTGCATGAGCAAGTAGTGGCATCTTGAGAACTTGAAAATTGTGTTCTTTCTCCACATGTGTATAGCAGAACATTGAGCATTGATCTCCAGTGGGATCTACAATAGCAACTGCACGGGAATTGCCGTGCCACTTGAGTTTGTCAGTTGACATGTCACCCATACTGAACAATTCAAGTCCAAGCCAGCAGTTTACTTGCCTCGAAAGGTGCTGCTGTGTCCCCCTCTACTGCCCAACTAGACCAACTTCGCTCTAGAACAACCTTACTGAAAGAACATCATCTCAGAGAGAAGAGGGGCTGAGAGAGGACAAGAATAGTGTGCCAACACAGAAATAAGAAGTACAGTCCATTCATTTATGCTAGCCATAATGTTACTTCCTCTGTGTCGGACTCTACCCAAGCTTACATGCCTGTGCATGACCATATTGGTATTATTTTGGCTAGCCTAAACGAATGGACTGTACTTCTTATTCCTGTGTTGGCACTCTATTCTTGTCCTCTCTCAGCCCCTCTACTCTCTGAGATGGTGTTCTTTCCGTAAGGTTGTTCAAGAGTGAAGTGGGTCTAGTTGGGCAGTAGAGGGGGACACAACAGGTGCATTCTGCATGAAACACCAGAGGTTTGCTCCATCACCCAAACCAGCATACACAATACAGAGTTGCAACCTATGCTCATTTCACCCCAAAGATCAGAGGGAAAATGAGAGGGGGAGGAGATGAGGAGAGGGAAGGGGGATCAATGGAGGGAAGAAAGGAGAGGGAAGGTAAGGGGGCATGATAATTACAACGATTTGCCAGGTGGAACAGAGACTTCAAACTCCAAGACAAGCTGTCTCACCGCGTCTCACCATCGACAGTGAAGACGTCAAATTCGAGGTGCCTTGAAGGGAACCCATGCCAGGGTTTGCGATCATTGCAGCTCTTCCTCGTATGATATTCATTAACTGTGAAGAACTATCAAAATAGTTGCTATTGCTTGATCTTGGAAAATGTGCTCAGTGTTTTTCTTGCTCTGGTTCTTATTGTTGGCTTCTCAGGCATCAGACAAGGGTACCTCTCTCAGCCGACGAAAGTCCTTTGGGAGGTCGTCAATCGCGGTCAATGTTGTCGTGGACATTAACAAGATGACCACAGTGAGTATTCAGAATTATTTCAGACCCTTTAATAGCAGGTAAGAATTCATTGCCATCAATGGGTGCGTGGAGAATTGTTTAGACAACAAAATTAAAATGGCTTGGACACCTCATCTGGGCTCAGCATGGTCTGGTTGTTATTGGTGTCAGTGTCATGTGTTGTGAGACAACCATCGAATCACCCAGCTGATATTGTCCGTTGTTGATCTCACTGCTCGTTTGCAATGCTCAATCAAACGTATGCCCTTCTTTGATTACTGCTTGTATTTTCCATATCTCTGTAATGTTTTGTTTAAATTATGTTATATGTGACGTGGGCCTGTGGAAATATCTCACTTTTTGGTAAATTTTGGTTGGTGGAAAGCAACATCTTTTGAGCATGAGATCCTTCAAGTACGTCTGTTGTTGAGGAGGCTGGCATTATTCAAAGAACTGCCTCCCAGTTGTTCAGCTTAGTCTCAGCCAGGTTTCAAGGTCATGCCAAGAACGTTTGGCAGATGCAGTTCCGTTTTCCTGTTCTTAAAACAAGATGATGAAGCCTGATTGCGCTTGGCCTGTGTTGTAATGGTGTCCAGATTTATGCGATTTGATTAATCTGACCCGGCACAAAATGATCAATTGGTTGGCTGGAGCCAGAAAATGAGCGTACACATGCTTTACAGAAGAACTGAGACAAATTTAAAACGAAGGTGAAAGGAAAGCAGAACTAATAGACATACATCACTGGCCAGAAAACTTGCTGAGCAAGGTGACATTAATTCAGTCAATTGTATTTGAATCCAACACTGGCGAAGAGAATGCACAGTGTGACAGGGCATAAGTTGTCCACAGTTGTGCTGTAGACTTCCTTGGTGAAGCTGATCGAGGAATTTGATTTGGCTTTCCTTTTGACTAGGTGTTTGCTTCCTTTTGACGAATGTTGTTTTTATCAATTCTCTCTCTATTGCACTCGCGCTGAGTTGACTTGAAGCTTTTTGGGATCGTTTCAAAGAGTGGACCATGTCTATATCCACATGGTTTTATAGTTTTAGTTCAGGGCTCAAAGGCCTTCATGGTCCACTTGCCGTCATGGTGTGAACGCTATTTTGACAACAAAGACACACCATCACTGCTTCGCTCTTTGTATTTGTGTAACTGATATCACAATGTGCGTCTGGAAAGGGAGAGGCATGACTGGCAATAATTATGACAAGGGTGACGCTTGATCATAGCTGTGAATAGTGGCGATGACACAATGACGCAGGGATCCAGTCCAACACGCCATCAACATACTGAATGTTGCGCATGTCTCCGCTTAAAGCCCAATATCTGTCTGCTACTTTAGCTGTACATGGAAACTAGGGCCCAGACTGAGTCGATCAGTACAGCTGAATTTGGGACAGGGCGATGAGGGTATGTTTGATGTTTTTGTTTTTTCTTTAAATTTGTGTAAAGAAATGGAAAAAGCTAAAATGCTGTGATCAGTTAGATTGATGAGAGTCCTGCTGGTGCATAGTTGAGATGTTAATCTGTAGATGGCCATTTTCCTTTTATTCTACCTTGTGCGCTGCTATGCCCTGATATCTCTCTAGTCTTTACCCGTGGTATATTATTCCAGTTCTTCTGCCTAAAGAACTTTCTTTTAATGATTTCATGCCGGCCAAGGTTCGTTTCTTTTCTCAGTACTAGTGCCATCTACGAAGGTTTTGAAAAATTATTCATCTTTGGGGGTGCAACTCGACCTGTTGTCGTGAAACTTTTGTTATTCATGCATGATCTGGGGCAGCCAGTCCAGTGCTAACTTTTTTTTGAACAGTTGAGGCTGGCACGGCAGCATCTTCAGTTGAATACACGCATGCGCAAGCACGCACCCTCCCCGGGCTCTGTACCCTCCCTGCATGGCCGCTATTACACTTGTTACACTGCTGAACTGAAATGCGTAACAATTTGTATTTGCCTGACGGGATATGCACCCAGTGGAACTACCGAATGAATGTACATGTACATGTAGCTGGGCGGAGTTACTGCACATGCGCAGAGTTGACGCACTGACCTGCATGCATGTTGACCTGCCTCAGAGGTGAATTTTTCACACCGATTGGTAGGATATTTTACCATTGATCCCAGGTCTACATGGATGCCGATGAAGTGAGCGGCACGAAACGGGTTATACATGTTATATATTATATCAGACAAAGAAGAAGGATTAGTTGAGTATATATATATTTACTGTATATACATGTATATTATGTTGGTTTGGAAACCCAGACCTACAAAGAGCTCAACACCAAATGGCAGAGCTTTTATTAGACGAGAGATCAATGGGTTGTCTGATGATTGCCTTTCCCGGCATGAAACTCTGAGTAACAACCTCGACAGTGTGTTTGTTGTCCATCATCGTCTATATAATTGCAACAGGTTTGTAGTAGAGGCAAACTGATATATCGCGAGAAAGACAAACAACTTTCTCGCGATATATA